>CM022303.1:160655677-160838512 GCA_011799875.1 Thinopyrum elongatum | reverse complement strand
ACATTATCAAGGGAGGGGTGTATAGTGGACTGGGCTGCAGAAATGCCAGAATAGAGAGAGAAGGCCTAGTCCTATCGAAGACTAGCATCTTCAGCGATCTTGCAGCAGTAGAGTAGAAGAGAGTGAACAATACCATATAATGTAGCAGTAATGATTGCATATGTAGTGTAGATCCTTGCTTGCTGAGTACTTCAGAGTACTCACGGTTGCTTTGTTTTCCTTTTTCTCCCCATATCAGTTTGACGTGACCAGAGGACGGAGCCCCCTGAGACAGATGCCCCGACGATCGTTACTACTACTACCCAGAGGATGGATACTACTACGAGTTGACTGACGACCAGGAGTAGGATCGGAGGGTCCCAGGCAGGAGGCCTTCGCCTTTCGATCGTAGTGTTTTATTTTGCCCCGCCTTCCTAAAGGCCTTTCTGTTTCTATTTCATATCTGTACTCAGATATCTGATGCTTCCGCTGACGCTTGCTCGCAAGCTTATGTATTCGAGCCCTCGAGGCCCCTGGCTTGTAATATAAAGCTTGTATGACTTTATTTATGATTTAGAGTTGTGTTGTGATATCTTCCCGTGAGTCCTTAGGCTTGATCGTGTGCATATTGCGTGTATGATTAGTGCACGATCGGGCCGGGGGCGTCACAAAAGGGATGAGGATTGTCGTTCGATCTAGGAGCATCCAACGGTGCAGACGTATGATCTGTGTGGTTTGGGTTCTGGCCAATCAGAACGCACGATGCAGCAAGGGGGGGGCATCGGCCATGGTTTGGTAGGCACACGGCTTTCGTGAGTGAACCGTGTGCTATTTGAAAACATTTACATGAACTAACAGCATATTTTCGTTTGAATGAAAACAAGAGTTCATCGTTTCGCCTCCAAATTGTTTTCCACGGTAAGAAATCACCATTGTACCCTATGGTTCGATTTTCTCGTGCATTTGAGGTATCGTTTGCTATATTTGAGTCGTTTGCTATAGTCGCAACTACACGTGGGTGCTAGCTAGCAAGATCATTTGTGTGTCGCTTTGGGAGTTTTCATTCATTGTTCGAGAAACGGGAAAAAAAATTCAAACAGTTCGGTCGCATGGTGCGGCCAGAGGCGTAAGCCTTGTTGGTATTCTAATTACAGGAAATGCATATAGAGTCCGGAAATAACGAAAATCGGTGTGTCACCGTGGCGTGCTCTCAGGATCACATGGAAAATTTTTGGTAAAGATGGCACAAGTTTTGATGCTCAAACCTTCCAAATCAAAGCATCTCACAAGAAGGATCATAGTTTCCAAAAGGAGACACGGCACTTCGGACTCCAATCGTCAGTGACTACATCGTTCCGCCTCGAATTTTTTTCACGGTAAACAATCACGTATATACCCTAGGTTTGATTTTCTGGCCCATTTCAGGTCTCATTGCTATATTTAAGTCATTTTTTTGCACTTACCTTGCATTTAGTGCATATAATTAAATTCAAAACCGTTCTACAACTACATCTGGGTGTTAGTTAGCAAAGAAGGTGTACAAATCATTTGTGTGTCGCTTTGCGAGTTTTCATCCATTGTCTGAGAAACGGGGAGAAGTTTCAAACATTTCGGCCGCGAGGTGCGGCCACCGGCATAGGCCTAGTTGGTATTTTAATTACTGGGAATTCAGATGAAGTCCAGACATCATCAAAATCGGTGTGTGCCCGTGGCGTGCTCTCACGACCCCGGGGGAAAATTTTGGTAAAGTTTGGCACAAGTTTTGATGATCGCTCCTTCCAAACCGGAGCATCTCACATGAAGGACCATGGTTTCCAAAAGGAGACGTGTCAATTCAAACTCCAGTGGTCGGTGACTTCATCGTTTGGCCTCATAAAAATTTCCACAGTACGCAATCACCATTATACCACGGGTTTGATTTTCTAACGCATTTCAGGTATCGTTTGCTATATTTAAGACATTTTTTTAATTTAGCTTGCAATTTGTGGATATAAATAAAAACACAACCGGAACTGCATGTGCTATCGAAAGGGATGAGGATCGCCGTTCGATCAAGGAGAATCCAACGATGTAGACGTACGATCCGTGGGGTTTGGGTTCTGGCCAATCAGAACTCACAACTCAGATCGCGCGCGTGGCAGGGGGGCATCGGCCATGGTTTAGTGGACACACGGCTTTCGTGAGTGAACCTTGTGCTATTTGAAAACATTTACATTAACTAACAGCATATTTTCGTTTGAATGAAAACATGAGTTCATCGTTTTGCCTCCAATTTTTTTCCACGGTAAGAAATCACGATTGTACCCTATGGTTCAATTTTCTGGTACATTTTACTAGGCGGCAGGCCTGGCTAGCAATCTCAAACTTTGAATATGCAAAAAAAAGAGATCTCGTTTGTATATATATATATAGTCGCAACTACACCTGGGTGTGAGCAAGATCATTTTGTGTCGCTTTGCGAGTTTTCATTCATTGTCCGAGAAATGGGAAAAAACTTCAAATAGTTCGGCCGCAGGGTGCGGCCAAAGGCGTAGGCCTTGTTGGTATTTTAATTTCAGGAAATGCATATAGAGTCCAGAAAATAACGAAAATCATTGTGTCACTGTGGCATGCTCTCACGATCGCATGGAAAAAATTTGGTAAAGTTGGCACAAGTTTTGGTGATCGCACCTTCCATACCGGAGCATCTCACAAAAAGGATCATAGTTTCCAAAAGGAGACGCGGCACTTCGGACTCCAAATCGTCAATTACTACATCGTTCCGCCTCGGAAAAAAATCATGGTAAACAATCGCGGATATACCCTTGGTTTGATTTTTCGGCCCATTTCAGGTCTCGTCTGCTATGTTTAAGTCATTCTTTGCACTTACCTTGCATTTTAGTGCATATAAAGTCAAAACCCTACTACAACTACATGTGGGTGTTTTAGTTAGGCTATACTTAGGCTACTCATAGTGGAGAGTATCATATACTAGTATCATGCATATATATGATACTACCTTTAATTATAGTGCATAGTATAATAGAGTAGTATCATAGATGATCATATTTATTGCCATGCATGACACAAATTAGCATCGCATTTAACATGATACGGTATCTACCTATATGTTACTCTAACCCTCTCTATCTTCTTTAATTCTTTGCCACATCAGCATACTTGCTATTTCCGAGTGCATGATATCGACTATGATACCACCACTATGGCCAGCCTTATAGTGGGGAGTATCATATACTATAGTATCATACATATGATACTAGTGTATGATATTACATACGTACCTTCATAGTGCATAGTATTATAGATGACCGTATTTATGGCCATGCATGACACAAAGTAGTATAGCATTTATTATGTTACGGTATCTACCTATGTTACTCTAACCCACTCTCCCTTATTTAATTCTTTGCCACATCATCATATTTGCTATTCTCGAGTGCATGATACCAGCTATGATACCCCCACTATGGCCACCCTTAGCAAAGAAGGTGTACAAATCATTTGTGTGTCGCTTTGCGAGTTTTCATCCATTTGTCCGAGAAGCGGGGAGAAGTTTCAAACATTTCGGCCGCGAGGTGCGGCCACTGGCGTAGGCCTAGTTGGTATTTTAATTACAGGAAATTCAGATGGAGTCCGGACATCATCAAAATCGATGTGTGCCCGTTGCGTGCTCTCACAACCCCGTGGAAAAAAATTGGTAAAGTTTGGCACAAGTTTTGATGATCGCTCCTTCCAAACCGGAGCATCTCACATGAAGGATCATGGTTTCCAAAAGGAGACGTGTCAATTCAAACTCCAGTGGCTGGTGATACGTCTCCAATGTATCTATAACTTTTGATTGTTCCATGCTATTATATTATCTGTTTTGGATGTTTTATATGCATTAATATGCTATTTTATATTATTTTTGGGACTAACCTATTAACCTAGAGCCCAGTGCCAGTTTCTGTTTTTTCCTTGTTTTTGAGTTTCTCAGAAAAGGAATACCAAAACGAGTCCAAACGGAATAAAACTTTCGCGATGATTTTTCTTGGACCAGAAGGAAACCAGGAGACTTGGAGATGAAGTCGGAGGAGCCACGAGGCGGCCACAAGGATGGAGGGCGCGCCCAGGGGGGTAGGGCGCGCCCCCCACCCTTGTGGGCCCCTCGTGCACTTCCTGACCTAATTCTTTTGCCTATATATACTCACAATATTTATATACAAGATTTATATACAAATTGCCTCTGTTTTCCTAATTTTTCAGAATTTTGGAGTTACAGAAGTATGAGAACAATTCGGATCTTCGAAGACTGTTCTGTTTTTGACAGATTCTGTTTTCTTTGTGTTGTTTGCTTATTTTGATGAATCTATGGGTAGTATCGGGGGGTATGAACCATGGAAAAGTTGGAATACAGTAGATATTACACTAATATAAATAAAGAATGAGTTCACAATAGTACCAAAGTGGTGATTTATTTTCTTATACTAACGGAGCTTATGAGATTTTCTGTTGAGTTTTGTGTTGTGAAGTTTTCAAGTTTTTGGGTAAGGATTTGATGGACTATGGAATAAGGAGTGGCAAGAGCCTAAGCTTGGGGATGCCCAAGGCACCCCAAGGTAATATTCAAGGACAACCAAGAGCCTAAGCTTGGGGATGCCCCGGAAGGCATCCCCTCTTTCGTCTTCGTCTATCGGTAACTTTACTTGAGGCTATATTTTTATTCACCACATGATATGTGTTTTGCTTGGAGCGTCTTGTATAATTTGAGTCTTTGATTTTTAGTTTGCCACAATCATCCTTGCTGTACACACCTTTTGAGAGGGACACGCATGAATCGTGATTTATTAGAATACTCTATGTGCTTCACTTATATCTTTTGAGCTAGGCAATTTGGCTCTAGTGCTTCACTTATATCTTTTTAGAGCACGGCGGTGGCTTTATTTTATAGAAATTATTGAACTCTCATGCTTCACTTATATTATTTTGAGAGTCTTTAAACAGCATGGTAATTTGCTTTGGTTATAAATTTAGTCCTAATATGATAGGCATCCAAGAGGGATATAATAAAAACTTTCATATAAAGTGCATTGAACACTATGAGAAGTTTGATTCCTGATGATTGTTTTGAGATATAAAGATGGTGATATTAGAGTCATGCTAGTGAGTAATTGTGGATTTGAGAAATACTTGTGTTAAGGTTTGTGATTCCCGTAGCATGCACGTATGGTGAACCGTTATGTGATGAAGTCGGAGCATGATTTATTTATTGATTGTCTTCCTTATGAGTGGCGGTCGGGGACGAGCGATGGTCTTTTCCTACCAATCTATCCCCCTAGGAGCATGCGCGTAGTACTTTGTTTCGATAACTAATAGATTTTTGCAATAAGTATGTGAGTTCTTTATGACTAATGTTGAGTCCATGGATTATACGCACTCTCATCCTTCCACCATTGCTAGCCTCTCTAGTGCCGCGCAACTTTTGCCAGTACCATACACCCACCATATACCTTCCTCAAAACAGCCACCATACCTACCTATTTTGGCATTTCCATAGCCATTCCGAGATATATTGCCATGCAACTTCCCACCGTTCCGTTTATTATGACACGCTTCATCATTGTCATATTGCTTTGCATGATCATGTAGTTGACATCGTATTTGTGGCAAAGCCACCATTCATAATTCTTTCATACATGTCACTCTTGATTCATTGCACATCCCGGTACACCGCCGGAGGCATTCATATAGAGTCATATTTTGTTCTAAGAATCGAGTTGTAATTCTTGAGTTGTAAGTAAATAAAAGTGTGATGAGCTTCATTATTAGAGCATTGTCCCATGTGAGGAAAGGATGATGGAGACTATGATTCCCCCACAAGTCGGGATGAGACTCCGGACGAAAAAAAAAGAGGCCAAAAAAAAAGAGAAGGCCCAAATAAAAAAAATGAGAGAAAAGAGAGAAGGGGCAATGTTACTATCCTTTTACCACACTTGTGCTTCAAAGTAGCACCGTGATCTTCATGATAGAGAGTCTCCTATGTTGTCACTTTCATTTACTAGTGGGAATTTTTTATTATAGAACTTGGCTTGTATATTCCAATGATGGGCTTCCTCAAATTGCCCTAGGTCTTTGTGAGCAAGCGAGTTGGATGCACACCCACTTAGTTTCTTTTTGAGCTTTCATAAACTTATAGCTCTAGTGCATCCGTTGCATGGCAATCCCTACTCACTCACATTGATATCTATTGATGGGCATCTCCATAGCCCGTTGATACGCCTAGTTGATGTGAGACTATCTCCCTCTTTTTGTCTTCTCCACAACCACCTTCTATTCCACCCATAGTGCTATGTCCATGGCTCACGCTCATGTATTGCGTGAAAGTTGAAAAAGTTTGAGAACATCAAAAGTATGAAACAATTGCTTGGCTTGTCTTCGGGGTTGTGCATGATTTGAATATTTTGTGTGATGAAGATGGAGCATAGCCAGACTATATGATTTTGTAGGGATAAGCTTTCTTTGGCCATGTTATTTTGAGAAGATATAATTGCCTTGTTAGTATGCTTGAAGTATTATTGTTTTTATGTCAATATTAAACTTTTGTTTTGAATCTTACGGATCTGAACATTCATGCCACAATAAAGAAAATTACATGGATAAATATGTTAGGTAGCATTCCACATCAAAAATTCTATTTTTATCATTTACCTACTCGAGGACGAGCAGGAATTAAGCTTGGGGATGCTTGATACGTCTCCAACGTATCTATAATTTTTGATTGTTCCATGCTATTATATTAACTGTTTTGGATGTTTTATATGCATTAATATGCTATTTTATATTATTTTTGGGACTAACCTATTAACCTAGAGCCCAGTGCCAGTTTCTGTTTTTTCCTTGTTTTTGAGTTTCGCAGAAAAGGAATACCAAACGGAGTCCAAACGGAATAAAACTTTCACGATGATTTTTCTTGGACCAGAAGGAAACCAGGAGACTTGGAGATGAAGTCGGAGGAGCCACGAGGCGACCACAAGGACGGAGGGCGCGCCCAGGGGGGTAGGGCACGCCCCCACCCTTGTGGGCCCCTCGTGCACTTCCTGACCTAATTCTTTCGCCTATATATACTCACATATCCCCAAACCAACAGAGGCATCCACGAAAAGACTTTTCCACCGCCGCAACCTTCTGTACCCGTGAGATCCCATCTAGGGACCTTTTCCGACACCCTGCCGGAGGGGGATTCAATCACGGAGGGCTTCTACATCAACACCATTGCCCTTCCTTCCGAAGCGTGAGTAGTTTACCACAGACCTACGGGTCCATAGCTAGTAGCTAGATGGCTTCTTCTCTCTCTTTGATTCTCAATACCATGTCCTCCTCGATGTTCTTGGAGATCTATTCGATGTAATACTTTTTTGCGGTGTGTTTGCCGAGATCCGATGAATTGTGGATTTATGATCAGCTTATCTATGAATATTATTTGAATCTTCTCTAAATTCTTATATGCATGATTTGATATCTTTGTAATTCTCTTCGAACTATCGATTTGGTTTGGCTAACTAGATTGGTTTTTCTTGCAATGGGAGAAGTGCTTAGCTTTGGGTTCAATCTTGCGGTGTCCTTTCCCAGTGACAGTAGGGGCAGCAAGGCACGTATTGTATTGTTGCCATCGAGGATAAAAAGATGGGGTTTTCATCATATTGCTTGAGTTAATTCCTCTACATCATGTCATCTTACTTAATGCATTACTCCGTTCTTTATGAACTTAATACTCTAGATGCATGCTGGATAGCGGTCGATGTGTGGAGTAATAGTAGTAGATGCAGAATCGTTTCGGTCTACTTGACACGGACGTGATGCCTATATTCATGATCATTGCCTTAGATATCGTCATAACTTTGCGCTTTTCTATCAATTGCTCGACAGTAATTTGTTCACCCACTGTATTATTTTCTATCTTGAGAGAAGCCTCTAGTGAAACCTATGGCCCCCGGGTCTATTTTCCATCATATAATCTTCTACTTTTCATCATACAAGTTTCCGATCTACTATTTTGCAATCTTTTACTTTCCGATCTATAAAACAAAAATACCAATACTTACTTTATCATTTATCTATCTCTATCAGATCTCACTTTTGCAAATAACCGTGAAGGGATTGACAACCCCTTTATCGCGTTGGGTGCAAGTTGTTTGATTGTTTGTGCAGGTATTCTGTGATTTGTGCGTTGTGCGTTGTCTCCTACTGGATTGATACCTTGGTTCTCAAACTGAGGGAAATACTTATCTCTACTTTGCTGCATCACCCTTTCCTCTTCAAGGGAAAAACCAACGCAAGCTCAAGAAGTAGCAGCCGGTGACTTCATCGTTTGGCCTCATAAAAATTTCCACGGTACGCAATCACCATTATACCACGGGTTCGATTTTCTGGCGCATTTCAGGTATCGTTAGCTATATTTAAGACATTTTTTGAGTTTAACGTGCATTTTGTGCATAAAAATAAAATTACAACCGGAACTGCATGTGATGTCGAAAGGGATAAGGATCGCCGTTCAATCTGGGAGCATCCAACGGTGCAGACGTATGATCCGTGGGGTTTGGGTTCTGGCCAATCAGAAAGCATGACTCAGATCGTGGGCGGGGTTTGGTCGGCACACGGCTTTCATCAATGAACCGTGTGCTATTCACAAACCAGATTGCATATTTTTGTTCACACATACTGTAGTGAGATCAATTGAGTGTGCTACCTCTATGATATAATAATAATAATAATAACAAAAAACAGTTCATATTCATTGCCTAATCTAACAGGATATCAAGGTCAACATATTAACAGTTCTTACATCAACAGAAAACCGGGTATAACTCACAAATTCAGTACACGCGACAGTTCTAAATTGAACGAATTAAGTTGCAGGGTAGGCATAAAGACTAGTCTTACGGCTTAATTCCCATGTACATGGGGCAACTGGGATCATTACGTTGACCCCGAATGAACTTGGGTTTTCTGATGATTTTATGCTTCTCTGTTACATGGGTGCGTGATCCCTTGGCTGGCAACTCAGCAAATTCATCGTACTCGTCCTCGTCGGCAACATTCTCGACACCCAGTACCCTCCTCTTCCCATGCATCACTGCATGGCAGTTCTTACGCAAGGGGCCTTCCGCAAAGAAAATCTGGGTAGCATCACTGGCAAGAATGAATGGGTCCGCGTGATATGCCATTGTTGTCCTGTTAACACAGGTCTTCCTGTAATCATCAACCTTTACATGACCAAGAGGGATCCATGCGCACCTGAATAATGCCACCTTAACTTTCACATAGTCAAGCTCCCAAATCTCTTTGATGGTTCCATAGTATACCCTTTTATCAGCTTCATCTACAGTCATGCATTCTATTCGAACAGAGATGTTCTGATATGAGGTCTTCTCATCATGTTCCTCAGTGTAGAACGTGTATCCATTTATGTCATATGCTTGGTACGTCAACACCGTAGGTGATGGCTTTTGTGCCAACCACGTAGCAATGTCATCGGTGGATCCTTGTGCCAAACGATTCTTCAGCCATTCGGCGTAGTTCTTAGTGTGCTCCTTCATCTCCACATCTGATGAAGGCACCATTGGTAAGAAGCTTTGGCGTATCTCCGCCAAGTGTTCTTCGGCATAAGCGCTGAGAACTGGGTTGTTAAGCAGTACCATCAAATGGGCTTTCTCTGCCAATTCTCTGGGTGCAGCCATTTGCATGCCAGCAAGGACCGGCTTACCTTTCAGCCTTCCCTCGTGGCGAGAGAGGGACAAACTTATAGGTCTTTGTTTCATGTATTCGGTGCAAAACTCAACCACCTCCTCCGCGGTATAACCTTGTAGGATGCTTGCCTCTGGATGGTTTCGGAACCGACAAAAGCGCTTCAGTATTCCCATGAACCGCTCGAAGAGATACATGTTGCGAAGAAACACAGGACCACAATACTTTATCTCGTCGACAAGGTGCACAGTGAGATGGACCATGACATCAAAGAATGACGGTGGGAAAAACATCTCTAGGTTGGACAATATTCTTGCAATATCATCTTGCATATGATCCAACTCTTCAGGATCTACAACTTTCTGCCATAGTTGGTTGAAGAAATCACAGAGCTCAATGAGTGTGTTTCTTATATCTTTGTCCATCAGATTCCTGATGGCCACCGGGAGGATTTGTGTCAACATTACGTGGCAATCATGTGACTTCATGTGTCCCAACTTCATTTTACCTGAGCTCACATCCACGAGACTTCTGATGTTTGCGGAGTAGGAAGAGGGTGTCTTAACTGACAACAAATAGGTGGAGAACTGTGTTGCTTCTTTTGTACTGAAATTGTAACTCTGGTGAGCTTTGATGAATTTGTCATCATCTTCTGCTTCAGTCTTGCGTTTTGATTGATCAGCAAGCATATCGATCCATGAACCGTCACCATCCTTTCTTTTACCTTTAATCTTGAGCAGAGTACCAAGGATGCTTTCACATACGTTCTTCTCTACGTGCATGACATCGATGCAGTGATGTACACATAGAATCTCCCAGTAAGGTAATTTCCAGAACACCGATCTCTTCTTAAACACTTGACCCTTCGGTGTTTGTTTCACCGTCAAAGCGTGCTTCTTGCCAAGCACAACATTAATTTGTTTAGCCATGTTGTGGACCACCTCCCCATCATAGGGTCTTGGGCCCACACCTACCTCTGTCGTACCATCAAATTCAGCTTTCATCTTTCGGTATGGGTGATTTTTCCGTAAGAACCTACCATGACGCGAATACACGGTTTTGCACGAGTTGGGAAGAAATCTGCTAGCTGTCCTATCCATGCATGTGACACACCCTACATCTTCCCTTGTTTTCTGCCCCGATGTGTTACCTAATGCCGGCATATCTTGAATGGTGTGCACCAGCATCGCATGTAGATCGGAAATCTCCTTTCTGTAAGCATCATAACATTTTACAGCAGGCGCATCTATCCACACTGTCAGCAGTTCTTCTACCAGTAGCAGAAAGTAAATGTCAATGTCATTTCCAGGTTGCTTCGGGCCTTGGATTGGATGATCATTGACATCATAATGTATTTTTTCTTCATACACAACCAAGGAGCTAGGTTATATATGCACAGAAGCACCGGCCATGTGCTGTGATTGGTGCTCATATCGAAAAAAGGATTCATCCCGTCAGTACACTCCCTGAGCCTTATACTTCTAGGATCCTTGGCAAAGTCTTGAAACTTGTTGTCGATTAATTCCCACGGATCCCCATCTTTCGGGTGCCTCATATACTTATCCGCAATTCGCTCATCATGATGCCACCGCAACCTCTTTGCCTCTCTACGGTTTGCAAACAAATGCCTCAACCTTGGAATTAAAGGCAAGTACCAAACAACCTTGAACGGGATTCCTGTCTTGATCTCGTCGTCCAATTTGTACTTGTCCTTTGCTCTCCTGCGCTTGTATCGTGCATGCTTGCATGTGGGACATGCACGCAAATCTTTGTACTCACCACGGTACAATATACAATCATTCACACAAGCGTGTATCTTCTGTACTTCAAGTTCCAATGGGCAAACAATTTTCTTCGCCTCATTCGTGCTTCTGGGGAGCACATTATCTTCTGGAAGAATTTCTTTGAAAAGACCTAACATCTCTGTGAAGCCCTTGTTTGATAGACCGTTTGCTGCTTTAAATCTGAGAAGCGCCAGGGTGGCACTCAACTTGGAATATTTCTTTTTGCAACCTGCATACAATTCTTTCTTGGAGTCCGCATCAATGGTTGATAGATCCTTGTACCCAATCATATCCTTTTTTGGGCTCTCAAAATCTGCAATCATAGTAGCAAAATCTGGCATATCAAGATCATCGTCATCTGCGTCGACGTCTTGGTTTTCCAGTGGGTGTTTCGGCTTTGCGGTGTTCCATTAGTAGCTTGATGCCTCTGCCCCGATTTTAGATTCAACATTCATGTGACACTGATCAAGGTTTGGCATCTCGCAGCCCTGGGTATCTTCATCCATGACCTCCTCTTCACCGTGTCTGGTCCAACGTGTATATACATCCATGAATCCCTGAGAGACTAAGTGCCACTGGACATCTGCAACTTCACGTGACTCTGTATTGCACTGGTACAGCAAGGTGCTATACAAACGGTTTTTAACCCCTTTCCGCGACGGCATTTGGAACCGTCGCCAAGTGAGTGTGGGCGATAGGGGGTCCTTTCCACACGACCCAGAAACCG
This sequence comes from Thinopyrum elongatum, assembly GCA_011799875.1. Taxonomy (NCBI): domain Eukaryota; kingdom Viridiplantae; phylum Streptophyta; class Magnoliopsida; order Poales; family Poaceae; genus Thinopyrum; species Thinopyrum elongatum. Next base: position 160,826,299 of record CM022303.1, on the reverse strand, counting down.
TCGAGGATATGCCCTCCTGGCACACACCCTCGGCAAAATGAGGTCGTGTATGACCGGCGAGCGCTCAAATACGGTTATACGTACAGTAGTGCTAAAAAATACAATTATACAGGCGAAATCATTTCCGGTCGTAAGTGCATCCCACATAGTCAGTCCCCGCTAAACGTTTCCGTTCGTATATACATCCCACACAGTCGCTCCAAGGAAAATGTTTCCGTTCGCAGGTACATCACACATAATTTTCCCCGTTAAATCGTTTGTGATAGCGTTGCCATTGCACACAATATTAACAATTTTATCGTTTGCGTTATTGAATGCATCACACATGGTGCGTAGAAGAAACTGTGTGGCAAAGGCTGTCCATCACACACAGTTTTTATGTGGTAAACGTTTGCGCAAGGTGGCCTAACGCAAACAATTTTCAAGAGAATGTCGTGTGTGATTGTTCATTGATCCAACACGGTTTATTCCTAGAAACTGTGTGCGTTGCCTGAGGTCATCGCCCACGGTGTTTTCTCAATAACCGTTTGCAATAAAAAAACCAATTAGTAGGCTAATTGGCCATTAGCAGGCTAATTGCCCTATTATTAATAATCCATTTATTAATCTAATTGACATTCATATTAAGCACATAATATATTTCATTTCCATAATAAGGAAGCAGAATTTCATAATTGAAATACATCAGAGTACAACATGATATAGCTTCAGCACTCAGCTACCCCATTACACAACTGCACTAGCACCAAGTTTCACATGCAACATCTAGAACCTTTCGAAATTAGCATCATAGACGGTACATAGACAGATGCATCTCATCTGGAAAACTGCTGAAGTGGAAGGCGAATATTGAACCTTCATTCATGTTGAAGGTCTTTGCAACTTTAGGCCAGTGCCTGTGGATGATTGACCTTCCATCCTTCGTCCTCTTCAGGAACACTTCAATATTGAACCGTGGGTGTTGTATGAAAACCTTCCTCGCCTCCTGACCATAGAGGTGGTTTGAGAGGTAATCATCAGTGAATTGCTTTGGAAAGGCCTGAAAACAAGAATGTGCATAAATATCTTCTCTATATTGGAAATGGGGCAAAGGAATAAAAAAAGGCAAGGTATAATAGTTAGTACCATCTTGTAGTGAACTGATGTCTTCTTCATTGTGCAGACAAAGATCTTGTTGTTTTTTGTCGCTAATTTCTTTATCCTAACATTCTGAGTTTCTTGACTTGATTGATATTCATGGACAACTCATTTCCCCATATGCAAAAAGGGTCAAACAGTGGGTCAAAACCTCTGACAGCAGGACCTACATGTGCAAGACCAAATTGTTAAAAACCTAAATATTAGAATGGTTCCTGCAATTGCACAATAATGTGCTATTAGACAATGGACCATGCACGTGCTAACCTCGATTGTAAACCTCAGTGCTTCCCATTGTTTCCCTGCAACACATATAAGGTAGTTAGTCATCGGGTTAAGTAAGGGTTCGCATGCTATCAGTAAAATATGTTGATGAAAAATAAGCACATTGCAGATTCATCAGATTAATTCAAGCCACTTGGAAAACCCATTTATCCAAACCAAGCATGATTAAGAACTAGGAAATATAGCACTTGTATATGTTTCTCATGTATTAAGTGCAGCCAAATTTGATTTATTCCTCACATGCACAACAATACAAAATTCTACCCACGACAATTGGACATCGCATTGCAGAATTGAACCAAGCAGTTAACTAAACACCACAACAAATGAACCAACATTAACTGAGCACCACATTGCACAATATAACATACTCCTAATAGAAGATCAGACAGTTAACCAAACCAAGCATGCTTAACAACTTGGAAATATAGCAATTGTATTTGTTTCTCATGTATTTAGTATAGCCAAATTCAATTTATTCCTCACATGGTATACAATAACAGAATGCACCCACAACAATTGAACATCGCATTGCAGAATTGAACCAAACAGTTAACTAAACACCACAACAAATGAACCAAACATTAACTGAGCACCACATTGCACAATATAACATACTCCTAATAGAAGATCAGACAGTTAACCAAACCAAGCATGCTTAACAACTTGGAAATATAGCAATTGTATTTGTTTCTCATGTATTTAGTACAGCCAAATTCGATTTACTTCTCACATGGTATATAATAACAGAATGCACCCACAACTATTGAACATCGCATTGCAGAATTGAACCAAACGGTTAACTAAACACCACAACAAATGAACCAAACTTTAAATGAGCACCATATTGCACAATGTATAACCAAACCAAGCATGCTTGACAACTTGGAAATATAACAATTGTATTCGTTTCTCATGTATTTTGTAAAGATAAATTCGATTTATTTCTCACATGGAAGACAATACAAAATTGCAGCCTGAAGAATTGAACAGCACATTTGCAGAATTGAACCAAACAGTTAGCTGAAGACGACAACTAATTAACCAAACAGTTAATAAGTGAGCACCACACTGCACGACATATAGAACATATACACTAGAGCAACAGATTGCATGGTAAAATTAGATAGCACAATTCACTAGAATTTGTTAAGGAAAGGCAGGAGCAGCACACACAACGGGTAAACCGAGCATGCTTAACCGGCGTAGCTAGCAAATGGCAAGGTGCTCCTCCAAGATCTGGGGGTTGGCATGAATGGCAGCCATCGCGACCTCATCCACGCGTGCGGCCGTAATTTGCTTCTCCGCTGCCAAATGCTCCTTGAGCTCCTGGCTATACTGCGTGCACCATGGCTTAGGGCGGCGCTTATTTGGTGGAGGGGTCGATGATTTGGGCGGAAGGTGTCACGCCGACGGTCGGGGCATGTGGGATGTGGAAGGAGGAGGAGGATGGGGGTCGGGTGTGGATTACCTGCCTGGATAGACGAGGCTGAGCAGCGTGAAGGAGGGTCGCCGGCGAGGAGGCGGCGCTGAAAGCAAGGAGTGAAGGTTTCAACTTGGAAAGGAAGGCGGAAACAGGGGAAATGTGGCTTTTGGTAAGGGGGAGGGGGCGGGGAGGTAGATATTTCCGCGGAAGCCGAAAATTTTGAATCGGTTCAGCGAAATAACTGGCGCGCAAAGTGTCATCAGACACGGTCCCTTATTCAGAACTGTGTACGATGTGTGAACATCACAAACGATTCAGATAGCTTAACCCGTGTGTGATGAGTTTGAACGTCAAAAATTTTGGTTCGAATTTCCCTGGTTACCGTGGTCATCCACGTCATTGCATAATTTGGGTACACAAAGGAGACTACAGCACACCCACACTTCTTAATCGAGCAAGTTCAACAATTAAACAGAGCTAGCTGACCTAAACATTACTCTAACAAATTAAAGATTGGCACTCTTAATTAAACAAAACAAAGAGTACTACTACGGTTGGTGCTCGTCGATCTCCGCTCCTCCTCCATGTCCAGCTCGCGCCCGACGGTCTCCTGGGGAAGGGGCTCCATGGCATCCATCGCACCATACTCGGCAAGCATCTCGCCATCCGCGTCCGCCATCTCTTTGGAAAAGGCCGCCATGAGCTGGGCGTGGGCGGCCGCGATCTGGGCTTGGACGGGCTCCGTCGTGGCAAGGTATGCGGCGGAGGAACGGACGGCTGTTCGAACGCTCTCGGTGATTGCCAACTCTTCGGCTGTGGGTTGCCGACCGTTGTCGGAGAAGCTTCGTTCGATTTGTGCGGTGACCGCCACGAGCTGGGCGTGGGCGGCCTCGACATGGTCGTGGGAGGCCTCCATCAGGGCTAAGGCCGCCGCTGCGGAATGGACAGATGTTGTGCCACTCTCGCTAGTTGCTATCCCCGAGGCAGATGTTGCTGCCGCCACCTGAGAAGCAACAGCGGCCGTTTGGGCTGCCTTGGCCGCCCGGTCGCAGATTGCGGCCGCACTCATGCACCTTGTTAGCACGCGCATGGCGGCTGCGGCCACGCTCTCGCCGGAGTGGGCCGCCGAAGTTGCCCTCACGACGCGGGTCCACGTCCCCATCTTTCACCGGCGATGATTGAACAATGAAATGATATTTGGGGAGCGAGCTAGTGTGCTTGACATGCCGGCTATGGACTGTAGCCGACGCACCTTCTCGTGTAAGCCATAGGCGTACTATACACCGACGGTGCTCCAGGATATTTTGTACTGCATCTCACACGGTTGGTGATAATAAAATGTGTGGGATCTACTTGATTTTTCATCTTGATTTGAATTACATAATGGGGTCACAGCGGTAATGGACGGTGTTTGAATTGCTAGAACTTTTATCTGCAGTAAACATGCAACTATATGTGTGTCGTAAAAGAATTGGAATTATTCAGGGTTCGTTTGGACATTTTATACATTAAATTGGTTTTCTAGCCATTTCAGGTGTACAATTCAAAATTAAACTACATGCACATGCTCCGGTGCACCAACATGGGTTGTAAAATCATATATGTGTCCATGGGTTTATGCTTATGTCCCATGCAAGAAATGGGGATGAATTTCGAACACCACGGCACCGTGGCTCTCCAGCAAATGTTGAGGTACTTGCTTTTGTAATTCTAGTAAATCCAAAACCCGTCTGAAATTCATGAACCTTGGCATGCTATCATGGAATGGCATCAACATGCTGGGGTAAAAAATATTGTCCCATTTGGGGCAGGTTATGGTATAAGCTTCTAACAAACCAGAGCTTCTCAGAAGAAGCCTCATGGTTCCGTTAGGGAAACGTATCACCTTTGTGGACAAAACGATATTCGTCGCCTCTTCTTCCTTTCAATTTTTTTCTTGGTGTCAACATAGAACAACAGGAGTGTCGTGTTATATTTTGGATTTTTCGGGGATCATTTGGACATTTTTATACGTTAACTGAGTTTTCTAGGCATTTATGTGCATAATTCAAAATTGAACTACATGCACATGCTCCAGTCCATAAAAACGGGTTGCAAAATCAAATGTTTGTCCTTGGTTGCAAGCTTAGGTCACATGCAAGAAATGAGAATAAATGTCAAACACCTTGACACTGTCGCTCGGCCGCTAACATTGAGATACATGGTTTTAAAATTCTAGTAAATCGAAAACTCGTCTGAAATTCATGAAACTTGACATGATATCATGGAACGGCATCGACATGCCGTGGTAAAAATATTGTCCCATTTGGGGCAGGTTTGGGTATAAGCTTCTCGCAAACCAGAGCTTCTCTCACAACAAGCCTGATGGTTTCGGTAGGGAACGTGCCACCTTGGGGGACGAAATGATATATGTTGCCTCTAATTACTTTCAAAAAAATTCTCGTGTCAACATAGAACAACACGAGTGTTGTGTCAATTTTTGGGATTTTTCGGGGTTCGCTTGGACATTTTTATACATTAACTGAGTTTTCTATGCATTCATATGCATAATTCAAATTTGAACTACATGCACATGCTCTAGTGCATATAAATTGGTTCAAAATTGGAATGTGTGTCCTTGGTTACATGCTTAAGTCCTATGCAAGAAATGAGAATGAATGTCAAACACCTTGCCACCGTCGCTCGACCGCTAACATTGAGATACATGATTTTTAAATTCTAGTAAATCAAAAATGCGTCTGAAATTTATGAAACTCGACATGCTAGCATGGAACGGCATCAACATGCAGTGGTAAAAATATTATCCCATTTGGGGCAGGTTGGGGTATATAAGCTTCTCACAAACCAGAACTTCTCACAACAAGCCTCATGGTTACGGTAGGGAACATTTCACCTTTCTGGATGAAACGATATCCGTTGCCTCTTCTTGATTTCAATTTTTTTTCTAGTGTCAACATAGAACAACATGAGTGTTGTGTTAATTTTAGGAATTTTTTGGGGCTCGTTTGGACATTTTTATACATTAACTGAGTTTTCTATGCATTTATGTGCATAATTCAAATTTGAACTACAGGCACATGCTCTAATGCATATAAATTGGTTGAAAATTCAAATCTGTGTCCTTGGTTGCATGCTTAGGTCCCATGCAAGAAATGGGAATGAATGTCAAACACCCTGCCACCGTCACTCGGCCGCAAACATTGAGATACCTGGTTTTTAAATTCTAGTAAATCCAAAACTCGTCTGAAATTCATGAAACTTGGCATGCTATCATGGAGCGGCATCAACATGCCATGGTAAATTTTTTGTCCCATTTGGGACAGGTTTGGGTATAATCTTCTCACAAACCAGAGCTTCTCAAAACAAGCCTGATGGTTTCGGTAGGGAACCTTTCACCTTTCTGGACGAAATGATATCCGTTGCCTCTTCTTGATTTCAATTTTTTCTCTAGTGTCAACATAGAACAACAGGAGTGTTGTGTTAAATTTTGGAATTTTTCGGGGCTCGTTTGGACATTTTTATACATTAACTGAGTTTTCAATGCATTTATGTGCATAATTCAAATTTGAACTACAGGCACATGCTCTAATGCATATAAATTGGTTGAAAATTCAAATATGTGTCCTTGGTTGCATGCTTAGGTCCCATGCAAGAAATGGGAATGAATGTCAAACACCCTGCCACCGTCACTCGGCCGCAAACATTGAGATACCTGGTTTTTAAATTCTAGTAAATCCAAAACTCGTCTGAAATTCATGAAACTTGGCATGCTATCATGGAGCGGCATCAACATGCTGTGGTAAATTTTTTGTCCCATTTGGGGCAGGTTTGGGTATAAGCTTCTCACAAACCAGAGCTTCTCACAACAAGCCTGACGGTTTCGGTAGGGAACGTGCCACCTTTGGGGACGAAACGATATTCGTTGCCTCTTATTGCTTTCAAAATTTTTCTAGTGTCAACATAGAACAACATGAGTGTTGTGTTAAATTTTGGAATTTTTCGGGGTTCGTTTGGACATTTTTATACATTAACTGGGTTTTCTAGGCATTTTATATGCATAATTCAAATTTGAACTACATGCACATGCTCCAGTACATATAAATTGGTTGAAAAATCAAATCTGTGTCTTTGGGTGCAAGCTTAGGTCCCATGCAAGAAATGGGAATGAATTTCAAACACCAGGGCACTATTGATTGCCGGCAAAACGTTGAGATACTTTGTTTTTAAATTCTAGTAAATCCAAAACTCATCTAAAATTCATGAAACTTGGCATGCTATCATGAAATGACACCGGACATGCTGTGGTATTTTTCGTGTCCATTTTGAGAGAAGGCGCACTCGAATAACAGCCAACAAAGGCATTTTGAAATAAATAGCTGCCACTCTAACATCGCAAACATTTTAGATAGAACACCCATATGTAAACCGACAGCTTCCCCAGTAAGCCAAGGAAAAATGTGCCGAGCAGGATTTGTGCAGCTCTTCATCGCAAACGTTTTAGATAGAACACCTGTATGCAAAGTGAGAGCTATGGTAAGCCAAGGGAAAATTCGCCGCGAAGGATTTGTGCATCTCTTCAACGCAAACGGTTCAGATTGAATAAGGTATGCAAAGCGAGACTTCGGCGCTAAGCCAAGAGAAAATTTGGCAAGCAGGATTTGTACCTCCCTTCAACGCAAATGGTTTTTTCGGATGACCCGTGTGCAACCACTTACAGACAATTTGGTAAGATTTGCATCTATCATATTGGGTATATTGCCATTTGTCAAACTGGAAAGATTGACATTTGTTGATCTAGTAACAATGCCATTTGTCAATCCTTGTAACACTGTGATTTGTCAAAATATGCAGCTAAAAATCACTAGCACTATCTAATTTTTGCAACTAAAATTCAGTAATTAAGCATAGATTTCATTCATAGATTAAGCAGTCGTTCTTTATACAAACAGTTCAACTCGACAGCTGAACCGACCAAACTTTTCCCCAATTGTTGCCAACCACGTACTGAAATAGCTAGTTCAACTATATATACTAGCTAATTTTAAGTACGTTGTACAGTTCCACCACATCTATAGTCAGATGGACTGAACAAAATAGCCCCTAAATACTACTACTACTACGGAGGGGCTTTGTACTACTTCCGGCAGCCTCTCCTCTGCCGAGCGCGCTCAGTAAGAGGCAAAGGAGGAGGAGCCTACCGACGAGCTGGACAACTGCAATACGGTGCCTGGCGCTGCTGCTGCACCTACGGGTGCTCTGCCCTCGTCCCTCCACACGCGTTGCCAGTGTTTGGGGCCGGCGCACGATCACGCACGTTCGTGTGCATGCGGTTGCGCTGGGCGTGGTGCGACGATGCAGTTACCCACTACAAAAACTACCATGCGGACGAGTCGAGAATCCAGGCAGCCCGGCCCCCTTCTATTCCTGCGGCCATTTATCTTCATCTCTCGGGTCACACGACACAATAAGCACACCCACGACGACACATACAGAGAGGACATCCAGCAGTTCCAATGGCGCTCCCCGTGGCTCCAATGGCGCTCCCAGAGGCCGACGACGACAACGGCGGGCAGTTCACCACGCATCACGTAGTGAACACCCACGTGAGGGGGAAGGCCCTCTCAGTGGTGTACACGAACGATCCAGTCTCGGTGGAGAGCTCCATCCAAACTATGGAGCAGTTCCTTGCCGAGGACAAGTACCAAGTGGTCGGCTTCGACCTCGAGTACACCATCGGTCGTGCCGGGCACGATCAGAAGGTTCCCGTCGCCCAGTTGTGCGTGCGACATGACGTCCTCGTCTACCACTACCACCTGGCCACAAGGCCTTGTGAGCGTTTCTCCAGGTTTATCAACAGCTCCAACTACAATTTCGCTACGGTGGACACCACCAACGATCTAAAAGCGCTGAAGGTTTCGGGCTTGAAATGCCCGAATCTTGTCAACATCCAGCACCACTACAAGGTCTGGGGCAGCGACAACAACAAACTGAACTCCCTGGTTGACCTCGCCTCGGCCATCATCGACCCCTACTACATGAAGATGAAGGATGAGAGTAAGAAGGACAAGATCGCCTGGCACAGTGTTTGGCATGAGAGACTGGATGAATAACACGTCAAGTACGCGGCCAAGGACGCGTACACAAGCTACGAGATGTACAGGCGGATCGTTGACATGAGGAAGTGTCTTGTTCCTGCCCCAGACGAGGGATCAAGCCACAGAGCAGTGACGGGAGCGTCACAAGAAGTAGATGACTAGATGATCGTTTCTCCTACTTTAGAATGCATGCAATTTATTGAGGTGTGTGCGAATGATCTGTATAGTCACTTATCTAATTAGATGTTTATTTCAGTTATATATATATATATATATACATGTTATTCTTTCGTAGACAGAGCAAATCACACGGCTTATTAGCAGCAATCGTCTGTGTTATTATTGGTCTTCGCACATATTTCTGATTACGGACCTGTTTGCCGTGTATCACACACATCTTGTTCAGTTGAACCGTTTCCATTGTGTTGCCTAATCACACACAGTTCATCCTAGTGAACTGTGTGCCGTATATCGCACACACCCTCATCTGGCTGCCCATTTCTGTTGTTCTGCATCATCGCAAATAGTTCTTCTGGATTAACCGTTTGCCACTCATCGCACACGCAAATCTAATATGAACCGTGTTTGATGTCGCCGCCATCGCAAACATTTTGCACCTTTTTTGACAGTTTTTTTACACCACCGTTTGTGATTATTGCATCGCACACAGTTTCGTCGAATGGTCTCTGATTTGACTGTCGCGTTTGGACCATCCTGCAGTAGTGTTGGCACAATCAGTACATGGACACAGGATGTAATCTGCATCACCAATTCTCCTCTTTGTACTTTCAGCCAAATTCATGAACTCTGTCACGCCACTGATAAAATCTGCGGTTCTCCGATTCTTCATCCATCGAGATCGTTCCATCTGCACCACACGAATGGTAATTAAAAACAAAACAACAACATTGATACACGGATTAACTGCTGCCCAAAGATGCGTGCATAAATCACAAGGTTTTATTTTCATAATTACTGAGGGCGCTCCATATTGTTATCCAGACGTGCAATGACAAAAATTAATGGCCAGTCAAATTACACGCAGAGTACTAGTACGGCACTACCCTTAGAAATTGAATACCTTAATTAAGCCACTCACGAAAAGAATACCTTAATTAATTAGCCGCGCGGCGACCTCCACCCAGCAGACAGAGAAGCGCGATGCGGCGGCACGCCTAGATAGCAGGGTCGAGGAGCAAAGCTTAGTGCGGTTGCCGCCTGAAGTTCGACCTCCACTATCCCGCCATCGACCGCGATGGATGTGCTCGAATCACGCCGCCGCCGACCTCGATGGTTGAGCTCCTCCTATCTCCTGCCGCAGACCGAGGATTGACCTCCTATGACGCCGCCACCGCCCACCGACCGAGGATTGACCTCTTCTCCGGTAGCCGCTGCCTAGGCCGCCGCCGCCATCTCTATATGCAGAGCGGCTGTTTTATTTTTTGACGGATATCCGCAGAGCGGCTGTTTACACGGTATCACTGTAACTCAATTATATGTACAGGGTAGTACATCACATACGGTTATGTAACGGCAACCATGTCTCACCTACGTTGTCTTCTCACACGGTTTGGTGTGGAAATCATGTGTGATGTTGTAACACCTAACACAAACGACATGTATAAACAGTGTGCCGTATACAACGTATAGTGCCATAAGTAGTTCCCGACCGTTAGCTTATCCCCACAGTTTCCCCATTTCCCCCAAATCCCTACATAGCCTCCAAATTCCCTCGCGTGGCGCTGACATTGGGGGAATGCGGACGAGTGGTGCTGATGGTTTCGGTGCGGCTGCTCCTGCTCGTATCGCCGCCACGACGGTGGTCGCCACCGAGCACTTGCCTAAGGTCATCAGAAGGCAGGTGTACTACGGATCTGAATCGTCCTGTCAGGTTCCAATCTATCCTGATCTTTTTTAGCATGTCCAAAGTAGCTCCTTGCTGAATCCATCCTGAATGACCCCCCCCCCCCCGGAAAGCGATCTGCCGCCGGATCAGGAGCATGACTCCAGACTCCCGCAACACGAGTTCGACTCCGAGTTTTGCACCACCGAGAAGTACCAAAAGCTGAGGTGTGTGCACGGGCACACTCCCGCTCGATGTGTATGCACGGAGGGATTCGACATTGGCAGGCGGTTTCTCAATTGCCCCTTAGAGGTTAGTGCTAAGTTCATCATTTTACTTGAGTTAATGCCACCGCTCATCCTGAATACTATTTAGCATTGGCAGGGATACGAGGCTTGTGCCTTTGTTAACTAGCTGGATGAAGAATGGCATGGCAGGGCTCGGAGTGTTATCACCAAGCTCGCAGAAGATAACGTAAAGTTGAAGAAGAAACTGGCTGATCTGGAATGTACAATCAGTACGATGAAGCAAGAAAGAATCAATCACAGGCAACAGATGAAAGCAAGAGACAAGAAGGAACTAGCATGTGTAGTTGTGGTTGTCGCATTAGCCATGTTCTATGTGCTGTTTGCAATGATGATTAGGGGTTTTGTTTGACAGTATTGCTAAAGCACATCTAGATGTGCTCTTAGTAATGCACATCTAGGTCCTATGCCATTGATGTTACGCGAAGATTCATGCAGATATTTTCCTTTGTCTTTTTTTATTTTCCTTTGTAGTTTGATTATTACTGGCTTTATCAATAAGAAGAGCTCAATGTATTGCTTGCCAACTGTCCTACTCCGTTCGTACCGGTACTGGTGCATAATCCCAAAACTCATTCCTTGTTTTTGTCCTGAAAAAAGAAACCAGCCAATAGGAGTCTTGCGCAACCCCGGGAATTTGGAGCGACTGGGTACAAATAATTGCGGTTGATTATATCAGCGGTTAGATAATACGTCAACCCCCGCTTCCATTGGCATTTCCTCTTCTCTGCATGCCCCGCTTAAGTGTCCACCATCTTCATCGTCCCCGGCAGGCCGCGCTACACACTGGCACACACTTTGCAGCCATGTCGAGCGACAACGAGGACGACAGTTCGGCCAGCAGTCTGGTGCCCGATGATAGGTCAACATCGGAATCATCCCGCTCGTCTTCCATGAGTCCCGCGTCGAGCCCAAACCTCGATTATATCCGGATCATGGAAGGGACGCCGCCTCCGGAGTTGTCAGACGACAACCAGACGGACGAGTAGCCGTCGGAGGACGAAGAAGAGGATGACGATGATGATGAGGAGGAATGGTCGAACGAGGAGGAGGACGACGATGACAGCAACGACGATGACGACGGCGGCGGCGATGAAAAGCCAACGGTCAGCGGCAAGATGCGTCCTCGCCAAGACGATGTCGCGGGGCCATCCAACAACAACAACAACAACAAGGACTAAATTAAGCAGACTGTATATATCTCTGTTTCCGTTTGCTCATATTAATTTGTTATCTCTGTTTATCCTGTCAATCTCATCGCAGACGGTTAGTAATATGTATTCGACAGAGATCTTCTACATTATCGCCCACAGGTTGGTTTGTTGAACTGTGTGCCCTGACGAGCACACAATTCACAAAAAAAGACCGTATGGGCTATCTATAATGACCGCACACAATTCTGATTACCGACCTGTTTGTCGGGTATCACACACATCTTGTTACGCCGAATCGTTTGTGTTCACCTCGATCATCGCAAACGGTTCATCGGAGCGAACTGTATGCCGTATATCGCACACACCTTGATCTGGCTGCCCATTTCTGTTGTTGTCTCATCGCAAACAGTTCGTATGGATCAACCGTATGCCCAGCATCGCACACGCAACTAAAATCTGAACCGTGTTTGATGTATCATTCATCGCAAACGTTTTGCGTCTTTTTTGACGGTTTTTTTACATCATCATTTGCGATTAATGCATCGCACATAGTTTCGTCAAAGGGTCTCTGATCGTAGTGTCGCGTTAGCAGCATCCTGCAGTAGTGATTACTTGCTACCAGTTGGCTCGAGTCCCTTGAGTTTCTGGATGTGGAGCACTGGGTCGCTCTCCTCCATGTCCAATGGCTGCTCCGGCCGACAAGGGCATGAAGGAGACGAATGATCCTTCAGTCTAAGGTTGCGCTATGTTTATTCGGTGTGCTCTGGCTAACAAGGTCGGAAATGATGGAGAGGAATGGTCCTGTAGGCAAAAGTTGTGCTTGTTGATTATGTGTTGTCCAGACCTTGTGCCGACAGTGAGAACTGCAACATCTTCTTGGTAGTCAGTAATGTTGCAACCCAATCTTTTACGCAGCCTTGTGATTTCTGTGATGTGATGTGCTGCTACTTCACAAATTTGCAAAGGAATGAATTATATCACTGATATTTATTTGTTACCATCGGTTCCTTGTTGATTGTATGTCCTTCTGCTTAAATGCCAGCATGTTGTTTTTTGGGGCAGATAATAAAATTACCAGATGACAACATGGCATTGGACAATATTACAAAGTCTAAAGAAGTAGTTCTAGAAACTTGTACTTGCATTGTAGCCTGTAGCAACGCACGGGCGTCTAACTAACTGTTGGACCTCCATGCACTTCGTGGATGAGGGCATGCTTTTGTGTAGGTGAGCTGAATTGATTCATTTAAATTTTGTTCAATGGCATGTCCTCATGGGATTTAACAAAGAACACTTTACGTTGCCATGGGCTTATTTTTGCATTGTGGAGTGGTAGGCTGGCATTCACAGTTTATTTCCGCCTCACCTCCTACCATCATTTCTCCTCACTGGTTTTTCTCCTTCCCAGTAAAACCGAATTGATTCCCTCGACCCTATACCCATCCGTCGATCGAAAGACCTTGTCATCCCTGCCCAAGAGGAACATCGAGCTGGACGAAGGCATTAACAAGGATAAGTGCAAGGAGTTCTGGATGGAGATGATTGGCCACATCTTTGACTCGTAGCTTTTTTTGTTGGAAATCTTTAACTCCACATTGTTGGGCAAAGTTATGTTTGCATCACCGTTTTGGACTAAATCAATCGAACCTACTAAAAATAAATTTGTTTGGGTGTGTGACATTAACAGGCGTGACAAGAACGATGATGATGGGATCCTCACGGGAGATGAGGTCAAGGTGGATACGACAATCATGCATAGATACATGTATGAATTGTACGTGTACAAACATACTGTGACAATTATTTCATTCCAAGCTTTCGTTTTGGTAAGAGATTTTGTTGCTCGTGGCAATGCACATGCATTTAATTAGGTGCAATAAAAAAAGGTGCAATCAAAAAATATAAAAGCCCGTGGCAACGCACGGGCGTTCTACTAGTATAAGTTAGGCTTGGGTTTTTTGGGGTCTTCAATTTGACTATCAAAATATGTGTTGTATGTCATAAAGAAAAATCTTTGGATTCGTCGTCGATTGAAATTTCAAAATATTTACTATTTTTTGTGATATATGACACAGGTTTTGCTACTAGTTAAGTTGATGACCTAAAATCTCATGCCCAAATTATACTCCCATCCAGAGGGAGTATCATTCTTCGACAAGCGGTTGATACAAACACCTTTTGACCATTACACCACTATTCTTTTAACCACACATCAACGCCTCGACTTGTACAGCCTCAAGCCAATGGCGACGAGGCAAGACACACAACAAACAAGACGTGTCACAAATCGATGTCGAAGACCTCTACAAAATGAGGTCTCTAGAGCAGTCTGGGTCAACACACCCCTCATCCATGCACCTAAGAAGAGTTTGCGAGTGGATGACAGGGTCTGGTCAGAGCTGAAGAAGTTATCAAGGAATCATTGACGATGGGGGAACATTGCGCCTAGACGCCCACACCCTGAGAAGCGGACAAGCCTAACTACACCAGTCACCACGAGGACTCCACGAGCATCTCAAACAGAACCTCCAGAGAGGGGACAAAGTCATGGCATCACTGCCAACCAAAGAGTCTAACATATGGTTTCCCCCATCGCACAAGGAAAGGATGAAACCCTTAGGTTTCACCATCGTCAGCATCGACCGTCACAAAGCAGGGATTTCACCTTAACCATGGTCGTCAACCCCCGAAGCCCATTGTAGCAGGAGCATAGGCCATGCACCGCAGGGAGAGGAGTCACAACGCAACCACCGGCACCGAGCCAAACACATATGGATCACGAAGTACCCATGCCCCTATCATGGAAAAACTATGCAACACAGAGGGCCAGGATGCAGAACTAGATCAATGACCAACAAGTCCTTCTAGAACCACATCGGCAAGATCACAGATTCACAGGTCTAGCACCAAGTCTCTGGGACTCGGGAGCGCTTGTGCCAGTTGTAACACCGGTTGCCAGGGCCACCACAACTATGTTGGGCCGCAGCGCGCACCAGGCACCGATGATGAGCATCGTCAGAGCTTTTGGAAGAGGCGAACATGTGAGGGAACACAAAGTTGCAAGCAATCCCTCACCGGTTACAACATTGAGCCATCCTTGTGGCCACTACAGACCATTGCCGCCATCAGAACTCACCAGGCCACTGCCCAAATTCTCAATCTTCGTGCCTTGTGCGGGAAATGGACGAAGATGCCCCTTTGCCGGCTTGTACCGTGTCCTTGCAGGTCTTGCAATCCCGTTATGTTTCATTATTTAATGCTTGTTCTTGCGATGGGGTCGGTCACTTAAGTGGAGCATTAGTCATTAGATGCGATCATAGTCGGTCTAGTGGATTTATGGACATACTACTTATATAACATAATTCCCACATATGCTAGGATTTTTCATAAGTGTTTGATTTCTCGTTACACATACACATACTTATGTTTTACGTCTCATCGTTCCTTTGAGACACGCTAATGATACGTCTCCAACGTACCTATATTTTTTTATTGTTCATTCCATATTTTCATAAGTTATGCAAAGTTACCGAAGTTTATTAAAACTAACCTATTAATTTAGAGCTCGATACTAGTTCTTGTTTTTCAATGTTTTTGATTTCTGGAAAATAAAATATTTGGACTTACAGAATTTTATTAGAAAAAAATGCAGGAGTTGTTTTTATGTCAAGAAGAGGCCACAAGACCTGGGCTTGGGCTAAGGTGGCCCCAAGGTCACGCCCAACCCAAGAGCCTAGTGGGCTAGGGAGTCTGCCCCCCCCCCCCCTCCCCGCACGCCCCCCTTTTCCATTGCCTCAATAGAACCACCAAAAAACTTGTCGTATTTTACGGAAAATTTTTGACACTGCCACTTCGCGTTTCGAGGTAATCTTCTTTTGGCCATGCTTGGCACCCTGTCGGAGGGGGAATCTTCGTATTCAACCTCTTCATCGACCCTTGTTGCCCCCATAATGATGTGGGACAGTATTCCTCCCTCGAGGCTAGGGTTTTTAAAGCAGTAGCTATGTGTCATCTATATCTCTTTCTTGACCATATGAGTTGCACCCATGATTGTGATATTGAGCATTGATGATGAGTTGAATTATATGATGTATCCCTGCCTCTATGGTGATGGGTTACTTTATGGATTCAATCTAGATCATGTTATATTGAACTTTGGGAATTTACAAGATCATATGATGTACATATAATATTATTTCTGGAGACACCCGAGGTGATAATGGGGTGCTCAATAGATTAAGATTAAACAAGACAACTTTGAGGTGTAATCACTGCACCTACGAGATGGGTATGCTTTTACTGTACCTAGTGAGGTTATATCATGTATTTCAATGAAGTTATTAATGTTGAGAGTTGACAGTAGTGAACCTATGAACTCCGGGTCTTTTTCCAACTTCCTTTCAATCACTTCTACATCTTGTTACCTTGCTATTTTTATTTATTTACAAAAAACAATATTCCCATCATCCAAATTATCAATCTCTTCGTCGAACTATTGCATCCATACGGTTGACAATTGTACTATGTGCCGGGGACGAAAGGGACTAATTTTATCTTATTGCGGGGTTGCTTGAGAGGGGAATACATTCATCCTACACCTCTTGCAGATTGATAAATCTTAGGTCAACCAATTGAGGAAAAGTTGTTCGCGTCCTACAATCCTCTACGCTTGAAGGCCCAACAAGTGTTTACAATAATAGAATTGCGTAGTATACACCAAGTCTGGTGTCATCGTCGGGTAGGTGAGCGATTGAGGGTATCTTCTTTAGATTTTGCAATTTTATCTCTTAGTTTCTCGTTCACTAGTTCTTCTTAGCAGTTTAGTTTTCTTGTAAAATATTGGAAATTACAAAAAAATGTTCTCATATAAGTATATTGATTATTGTGGAGGGGATAGACCTTGTGAAAGAAAGGAATTTATTAATGAAAGATTTTGTAAAAGGCACAAGTTTGAGCAAAAAAAAATTTGATTAATGAAATCTATTATTATGCTCAAAAGTTTTGTTGTCTTCATCACATTACGTTGTTAAGATTGCAATATATGATGATTATTGTGATGAAACACATGTCTTGCTATCAAGAGAGAGAAAGGTTAGAAAGGCTGGAATTACTGTTCTATGATGTTGTTTGCATTTATCTTGGATTTTGCTCTAGAACGTTGTTTCATTTCCGTTTGTCCCTTTTGGGTTAGGTGCTTGTACCTTTTACCCCGAGTGTTAAAACCTGATATTGTTGGTTGTTGGGCTTCATATAATGTGGAGTCGGGGTGTCCCTATTTTTTATTTAAAAAAAGTGGTTTGGAAGAGTACTTCAGATGCCATTGATCCAACTATTTTGGAGGGTGTTACAGTTGACTATGATGATTACAAACTTTCGGATGATTATTATGATGGTACTTATGCTATAAAGAACAATAATAATCATGTTTATGAATTTGTCATGTAATGAGAAGGAATTTACTTAGGTGTAGAGTAATTATAATTTTATGAATATGGATCATGAAAATAGCGTTTTGTGTGATAGGTATATATAGTTTGATCATGATGCCACTGAAAATTATTATGAGAGGGGGATTCATGGTTATAGCTAGATATCTCAACAATACCAATCCCAAGCTAATTAAAAGGCATTAAAGAAAATGCTCGTGGGAGGCACCCCATTGGTATCCTTTGTTTATACTTGCTTCAGTCATTTTGCTATGCCTTTGTGGAAATTTTGTTTCCTTCCTTGCTTTTTAATGAAGTGCCAAGTTTTGCCTTTATCTTCAATATTATGATTATGTGGTTGTGTTGTTGCAAAATGGCGGTTTTGTTCTTATTGCAAAAATCTTCCAAAATTACTGGAGGGCGATGAAATCCTAACAACATATGTCTAGTATTCAAGCAAATACGTCTTTACATGTTGGTCTGTTTCGACAGATTCTTGTGCAACTACGTTAGCTACATGTTTGCATAGTTTTTGGTTTCACCTTGACCAAGATCGCCTACAATTGTGTTCATCACTATAGCTACTGTTATATCCCTCCGTCCAAAAATACTTGTCGGAGAAATGGATGTATCTAGACATATTTTAGTTCTAGATACATCCATTTTTATCCATTTCTGCGACGAGTAATTTCGGATGGAGGGAGTACGATGTTGTCATGATTTATATACATCAAGTAGAATTGTTAGTAATAATTTATGGACTAACTGAACTCACAATTTCGTTAAGTTTTGTTTCTATGATGGTCTATTTCATTAGGGATGTCATCGCCATCAAGGAAAGTGTAACATCTGGGTTAATAGGATTGATAGAGTACTCGTATCAATAAGGAATTTCTTCTTTTACGGAAGCCCATCTGCAAAAAAACTCAAAGTTAAGCATGCAGGTGCGCACGAGTGAGTACATGCTTAATCCTACCCCTCAACATTATTTCAATGACGGATTTATGATATTATTCCCAAGGGGGATTCAATCGAAAGTACCCCTATTCGTTATATCTATTACGTTATCACTAACACATTGCAAGCACGGAGTGAAGTTACAAAAGTTAATGAAGAGAACATGGTTCTACTGCAGAATCTGCGTTTCCAAACTCCAATATGACGCGAAACTTGGGCGCAATGCTTCTACTCCATCTCAGACGCTAATGAAATCAAACACACGGTGACATCACTTGTGGAGGAGTTATCACCGTCTTGGTCAAAACACTCTACATCAACTTGGGCGACCTACGCCCGTTAGCCAGTAACTAGCGTGTTTCTCTTTCAGTTCCTAGAAGTGTTGGTATGAAAGTGAAATGCAAGAATTTTTATCCGTATCCCTGTAGTTGGGCATCTATTGCAACATACCTCTATGAAGAGCTTAACAAACTATGTGCGTATTTGAAATTTCATTGTTGCAGCATGCCTCAAATTACAAGTATAATGATGGATCACACCAGAAGCATGACTTTATCAAGTTTGAGGTTGCTTAGCAAGTTAAGATTGCTCAATGCACAGAAGCAAAGAGGAACAAAATGGCATCCAAGCCAAGCCATGCAAAACCTTACGTGCCATGGCCCGAGATCAGCCGTCTCCTCGGTCAAGCGACCCGCTCAACCGCATGGCCCACGTGACAACCCCTCTTCTCCTGCCACAAGACAAAAATCCTATCTCCCCTCTTTCCAGTGATTTCCAACGCGCACCCCACCAACTCACACGGGATATTACTATCCCACTGACACGGGGCCTCGACGAGCAGCAAAACAGAATTGGCGGAGCCCGTAAGTCTTCCTGCACATAAATACGTACCCTGGCCTCCTCCATATGCTGAAAGCTGTGGGACATATACGTCAGTCTAACTTTGACTATCAGGTAAAGTGCTTGGAAGGTGATAAAAAGGCAGTTTTGGGGTCCAACGGCCCGCCACTACGCTCGGCCCACTGCCCAGAGAGAGAAACACGTTCTCGGGGAGGCCGGGAGAGAGGGAGCTAGCATTTCCACCGCCTCCACCCCTCCGATCGCGCCAGCGTGTCCCCCCTCGCCCTAGGGAAGGGAGG
This sequence comes from Thinopyrum elongatum, assembly GCA_011799875.1. Lineage (NCBI taxonomy): Eukaryota > Viridiplantae > Streptophyta > Magnoliopsida > Poales > Poaceae > Thinopyrum > Thinopyrum elongatum. The sequence goes on along the minus strand of CM022303.1, from coordinate 160,806,532 downwards.
CTGGGCCGTCGGATCCGGGTATAAGTAGCGACGCGCACGCGAGCCGTGCCTATTCCTGTACTTGCCTCCCCGACCACCTCCCCCGTTTGGTTCCACCATTCCATTCCAGCGCAGGACGGCGGGACGCGCGAGGCGGAGGCGGAAGGAAGCGGAGCGCGCTCGCGCTAGGGTTCGTCCGCTCCCTCTCCCCCTCTCTGTTCCGGCCGAATCGATCGACCCTAGCTAGCTAGCGCTGACCCGCTGCGCCGAATGCAGGCGGAAGCCCCCGAGATCGCGAGGTGGTGGAGGCGGAGATGACGGCGCCGCGCGGTGGCGGGGATGTGCCATCGTCGACGGCGTCGGCCGCCGCCGCCGCCGCCGCTTCGACGACCGAGCCCAACACGCCGACGTCGGCGCACGCGTCGGGGCTCAACCGGCGGGGGTCGAGGGGCGCCGCCATGGCCGCCTTCTCCATGGAGGTCTTCGACAACGAGGTGGTGCCGTCCTCGCTCAGCAGCATCGCCCCCATCCTGCGCGTCGCCGCCGAGATCGAGGCCGAGCGCCCCCGCGTCGCCTACCTCTGTAAGTTCGTTGCACTTCGAAGCCGTCTCCGCGCGTGCCTGTTTTGGGAGATTTTCGACGCCTTTTCCTGGCACAGCTCGCCGCATTTGGTGTCTCGGTCGGACGAAACGGGCAACTCGTGATGATATGTTTGGCGATTCATAAATGTTGCACAGCCGCTGTAGTGTTTATTTGGGAAGGTTTTGTGCTCACGAATCTCGAAAAATCTATGCCGCGTGCGTCGGTTGTTGCTTTTTTGTTTCTGGGCTGCTTTGATTGGTATGAGTTTAAGGGGGGCATGTCTGAGATTTCTCCGCGTATGTTGGTTTTACTGCGTTAGCTGGATCTTCGGCTTTGATACGTTTCTCCTTAGTCGTGAAGCTGATCTTAGAAGTAGCCAGCTTCTCTCCTGTATGCTGCACTATGAGGTGTTCGTATATGATCGTATCGACGAGATGGCTTGTGTTTGAGAGCGCAGATTAGATTTAGTTGATGCAATTTCCAGATTCCAACGTTCTCCCTCGATTGTGTTGCTTTTGCTTGAATTTGGTATCTATTTAATACTTGCTGGTTATGTTTGAATCATTAATTTAGGCTAGGATAGTGCTGCGCGATCAGTTTGCTTGGAAAGTTGGAATACCATATATCAGGTAGTTCGTGTTGGTTCTTCGGTGTCTCTATGTGAGATTTCTCCGCCTATGTCGATCTAGCTGTACATGCTGCGCTAGATTTTGGATTTTGTGTGTTTTCTCCTTTTTTCAGTAGCTAATTTTGTGGCAGGTTTGCTTCTCTATGCTTGCATTATTCGTACCAAACCAAATCACTCCTGTTTTTCGAAGTGCAGAGCCGCAGATTTGATTCATTTGATGGCTTTTCCGACAGTTCTCCCTAGCTCGTTTTGATTGAATATGAGCGCTCTCTGTGTTGTTTGAATCATGTCAGATATGACAGTTTTGTTCCACCAGCTTTTCTCCGAAGAAGTGCATATCACGTAGCACGAATGGGTGCTTCTGGTTCGCCCTTTTTTCGGGATCTCACGTTGATCTGTTACTCTGTGAACTAGGTCGGTTCTATGCCTTCGAGAAGGCGCACAGGCTGGATCAAAACTCTGTTGGTCGTGGCGTCCGGCAGTTCAAAACGTCCCTGCTTCAGCGCTTAGAGAAGGTGTGAGACATCTTTCTCTGTCTCTTCCCCTCCATAATTTCTGCATGATCTAGCTGACTTGGCGTACATGAGGGTTTGTTTTGTTAGTTGATACATGTCGACTTGATCATGTTCCCTCGCTGGTTTTGACTGGGTCACTGTATCTGGCCTTCATAGATATATTATGCAAGTTGTTGATTTATTATTACTACCATCTTAGCTTTTTAACTGCTTGCAGGATATATAGGTAATATATGAGTTTGTTTGGCTAATAAGCCTCATGGAGTTAAAAACAAGCTGGAAGCTAATATGGACGACTCTACCTTAATTTAGTTGTCAAAATGTAGTAGTGGTGCAAGTTATGTTGTCCAAATGCTCAGATAAACCAAAGGGAAATAGGCAACATGCATGCAGTTTAAGCCATGAAAGTATTTCCTACTTTTCATTTTTGTGTTGTAATATATATCTTGCAGATACACGATTTTTAACTTAAGAGTATGGTCGCTGGACTTTAGTTCAGTACACATTTGTTTCATGATAAGCTTAGCAACTCCATCTCCAAATACATGACGTAGAAAGCATGTAGTCAAACTTCTCTACCTTTGACCATTAATCAAATCAAATTATTTAGTTTTTTTGGGTAGAAATTATACCATTAATTCAGAACAGTTTCACTATATATCTTTTTACTTATATATGTTGTTCATTGAAGACTCAAAATGCAAAACATTATCTATCTTAGAACGGTGGGAGTATATTTGATTATTAGTGATAAGTTGATAACTGTCGATAGTCAATCTGGAAATTTTATTGTGATTATCCTAATTTGATGACCATATTGGGAGTTGTGATCAGCCAAGCAAACCTTCAAGCTCACTTAATCCTACCTAACAGATAAAGAACACTGTTCTAGTAATAGAATGGTGTGCTTCGTTTTATTGTGATTATCTTAATTTTTAACCATATTGGGAGTTGTGATCAGCCAAGTAAACCTACAAGCTCACTTGATCCTACCTGATAGATAAAGAACATTGTTCCAGTAATAGAATGTTGTGCTTCGCTCTACTTATTTTGTTTCAAAGTCACAACTAAACCTTCAGTTCAGATTCAACATTTATTTCGTGTTTCTGCTGGGGAGGGGGATGAGGTAAAATGACTTCAGATTGCACCATCCTCCTAATGATTCGTCTCAATTGATCAGTTTGCAATGGCAGATTCTTGTTTGTTAGAGATATAATGAGGTAGCCACATTCTCATCTGAGCTTATTTTTTCAGATGATCCAGTTCAAATTTACCACTTTGTTGTTTCCTACTTCAAATGGCCAGCGAATGTAGTAGAATGGGGAAAAGGAGCAGGGACTTAGGGTTCCCTTGTTTTCTTAAATCGGATTTTGCCTAACCTACTCTTGAATCCAAAGATCCTGCCTTAAAATTTCCCATTTCGCTCCTACGCAATCCAACAGGATAATAGCCCGAGTCTCGCAAAGCGATTGAAGAAAACTGATGCCCGCGAAATTGAGAGTTTCTATCAAGAATACTATGAGAACTATGTCCGCACCCTCGACAAAGGGGAACAAGCCGACAGGTAATTCCCAATCCCTAACCTATACTGCGATCTCCCCTATAAGTCCAATCCCTCGCTATCACGAATCCGGTCCCATGACACTGTCGCCTCCAGGACTCAACTTGGGAAGGCCTACCAAACGGCTGGAGTCCTCTTCGAGGTGCTCTGTGCCGTCAACAAGAATGAGAAGGTTGAGCAAGTTAACCCTGAGGTTTGTGCTCACTCCAGCCAACTGTCGTCGTTCTTTCTCAGTAGAAATCTATGTTCCCTCTAATGCATCAAGTTTCTCCAAATTTCCTCTGCACAGATTATGCGCTGGCACACTGAGGTGCAAGAAAAGAAAGACATCTACGCACCGTTCAATATTCTGCCTCTCGATGCGGCCAGTGCATCCCAGTCCATCATGCAGCTGGAGGAGGTATACGACTCACAACAATGCAGCCTATTTCCTCAAAACAGGAACAATTGCATTATGTACTGGTTCAATTAAAGAAACTGACGTGGTCATCGAATGCATCATTAACAGATAAAAGCAGCAGTCGCAGCTCTGCAGTACACACGGGGTTTGACCTGGCCTTCTGCATTTGAGCCGGAAAGGCAGAAGGGGGGTGAGCTCGATTTGCTCGATTGGTTGAGAGCTATGTTTGGCTTTCAGGTCTGCTACCCACTTCAGGCAAACCAATTTCGATTGGTCCATTGTATTACTATAAGCTAACACTAGCTTATCTTCTTGTGTGCAGCGGGACAGTGTCAGGAATCAACGGGAGCATTTGATTCTTCTCCTCGCTAATGTGCACATTAGACTTGAGCCAAAGCCTGAACCACTTAGCAAGGCACACTCTTCTATCGATATTTACTTTGACAGCTTGACTTTATGAATATCAATGTGATAAGCATAAGATCAATGGGTTTTGCATGCATAAAAATGTGGTGGTAGCTTCTGACAGAACAGGCTATTTGCCTGAGTTTCTAATATTTTAGAAAAAATAAAGTTATTTTTCATTGGATTAGTAACCAATTATTTACCTTCAACGTTATGTTGTGACTGTTGGTGTAACTTGCCATAACATACACATGCAGTTTAATTTCTTTCTTGATACTACTACTTTTGATTTCCATATTCTTGACATTAGAATTTGCTGGACTGGTGCCACTACTTGCAAAAATGCCAGCTGACTTATTGGCATTCCGCCACGAATTCGATTGATTGAACTTTCTGTATGCATTATTCTGAAGCAAGTGCGTAGCTAAATAATGTTAATTACACCCTCCATTTACCATGCTTTCCTTCTCTCCTTTTTGTTCATCGTTGCTTGATGATTGATCTCATCCGTTCTTTCACCCATGAAACAGCTAGATGACCGAGCTGTTGATGTAGTGATGAACAAGTTGTTCAACAACTACAAGAAGTGGTGCAAATTTTTGTCACGGAAACATAGTTTGAGGTATATAATTCCTTAATCAGTTTCCTCTTTATGTACATTATTGTGCTGATAATCTTGCAACTGCAGAAATCCTCCAGGTGCTCAATTACAGGAAGTTCAGCAACGCAGAATTTTGTACCTAGGTCTTTATCTTCTTATCTGGGGCGAATCAGCAAATATCCGGTTTATGCCAGAGTGTCTTTGCTACATTTTTCACAATGTAATTTGCACATTCTTATTATCATATCAAGTACCAAATCTCATTGCAAAAATATATCTTTGAATGATTCTTCTCGATGTGTTCAGATGGCATATGAGTTGCATGGGTTGCTTGCTGGAAATGTTAGTATTGTGACTGGTGAAAATATCAGGCCATCTTATGGTGGGGATGAGGAGGCTTTCTTAAAGAAAGTGGTCACACCTATCTATCGTGTCATCAGAAAGGTACTTTGATAAATTACCATTACCTGAAATTCCAAGTTAGTTTGTTCTAAATATAATTGTGGTGGTTTTTCAGGAGGCAGGAAAAAGCCAACATGGAAAAACTGCACATTCAGCATGGTGTAATTATGATGATCTAAATGAGTACTTCTGGTCTGTTTACAGCCCTATTTTCTGGTCACATGCTGACAGCCTTTTCACACTTTCTCTGATAGATCCTACTCTGTTTCAGGACACCTGATTGTTTCTCACTGGGATGGCCAATGCGAGATGATGGTGACTTCTTCAAATCCGTGCACGATTCAAGGCCTGTAGCAGTGGTACAGTTCGATATCAGTCTGTCAGTATCTCTTCCAAAGACTTTGATTAGGAGGAGAATACTGACAAATAACTATTTGTAGGCTGGAAGCTCCTCACCAAAGGGTTCTAGTAAAGGCACAGGCAAGACAAATTTTGTAGAGACAAGATCGTTTTGGCACATCTTTCGTAGTTTTGACCGAATGTGGACCTTCTATCTGTTGGCTCTACAGGTACTGTGCCGAATTTTTTGATGGGCTTTTTTCTCTGTACTATGGTTTTTGATGGTTTGACACTCTGTGAATCTTATAATTTTTAAACCGAACAGGCAATGTTGATTTTTGCTTGGAGTGAATATTCAGTGACTCAAATCCTTCAGAAGGACCTCTTATATTCTCTATCAAGCATATTTGTCACAGCAGCATTTTTACAGTTCCTCCAAAGTATGTTTCCCATTTCAAATACTTGTTTTATATACAAGGCATTTTTCTGATGCATGTAATATTTCTTTTTATTTTTTGAGAACCTGAAATTTTTAGTATGACAAGTGATGAATATTGGCATAATTTAGTTCCCTTTATGTATGTACTACCTTCTGCTTTTGTCAATGGCATTATGGTAAGACTATGTTAAGCTAGGTTCCCACGATACAGAGCACTTTCACAGCAGAAAGCAACTGGCAAGAACATTCATGTAGATATCTGCAACTTTAGGATCTCTTCTCATATGCATTAAACTAGTGTTACTATACCGAGCAGTCATGTTCTTGAGATGCTCTCCGGTCTGGAATTCTTGTGGTCTTAAGAGGGTTCTGGTGCAATAACAAATTCGTCATCCAAACTGAAACTGATATTTTCTTTAATTTTGATGGCAGGTATTTTAGACTTTATTCTGAACTTTCCTGGCCACATTAGATGCAAGTTCATTGACGTCGTGAGAAATATTCTGAAGATAGTAGTTAGTGCCACGTGGGCTGTGATTCTTCCCATTTTCTACATCAGCAGTCAAACAAAAGTCAATTTACCACTGAAAAATCTGGACAGATGGTTTGGTTATGTGAAAGGAGTGCCACAACTATATATCCTGGCTGTGGCGGTGTACCTGATACCTAATATGATTAGTGCAACGCTCTTCCTGTTTCCGATGTTTCGAAGGTGGATAGAGAGCTCGGATTGGCATATTGTTAGACTGCTACTGTGGTGGTCTCAGGTATTCAATTCAATCTATTTTATTTGTTTATGTTCTATTATGTGGAAAATTACTTATGCAGCTTATCCTCATTGTAAATATTCATTTCAAAATTTCTGCTATGAGGCAATTTTTAATAAGGTAATATTTGATAAAATGGAACTGTATTTTGTAGAATGAATTTGTCTTGATATCCTTGCCAGTTTATTGTTTGTCATAGTATCCTAGAGGGTTGAGAAACTACTGATAAAATTGTAAACTGTAACTTGCAAGAAGAGAGAATAATCCAGTGACTTCTGATGCCAGGGCAGAGATTATCCTACTATTTTGTCATTAGTTTGAAAAAAAAAACATTTTATGGTTAGTTAAAAAGTTCTCACATGCTTGTGAAAATTGATAGTTTTCACTTCTCTAACAATATGTGTTCAACTGAACACATTTGCTATCCCAATGAAAATGATATTGCAAGGGTACATATGGACGAAACAGGGTGGAAAGCGTGAAGGCAATAGATTATTTTGTATGCAATGCGTGGAAGTAAAATAACTGGATGAATTTCCCTGGATCATAAGGCGCTGTACATTTATTCGTTTTTCATATTTCTTTCTTGTGCGGCTTGCTACACTACACTACACTACACTAATGGCAATGCCCATTTTCCTTGTTCTTGCTGTACACGCTAATTGTATAAATAACTGAAGAAACGAATTTATGTTGGCCGTGGAATGCATGAAAGTCAAGCTGCTCTTCTGAAGTAAGTTACTCTGTTCTATTTTTCTTCTGTTAGAGCTTTATTCTGCAGAAAAAACTCAATTCTCTTCTATTCAACTGAGAAGGTACACATTATTTTGGATTTTGCTGCTATGCGCGAAGCTTTCCTTCAGTTACTTTGTCCAGGTAAGTTCTATGCTTAGTTATTTGCAAACATGCTTTGACGAGATTGATCTGAAACAGTTTAATTTGCAGATACAACCTCTTATAAGGCCTACCAAGGATATAATGAGTGTTCATAACATTCGTTATGAGTGGCATGAGTTTTTTCCAAACGGTAATTCCAATGCTTTTTTTTGGTGCCGCCTTCATTCTGGAACCCTTTTTTACTGATAATTCGTTGCCTTTTCAGCATCATATAATATTGCTGCTATCCTATCCCTCTGGGCCCCTGTTCTGTTGGTATGCACTTATCCAGCCTGCTAGTGTAGTGCCTATCCAGCTTATGTATTAGCTGAAAAGTAGCTTCATTTATTCCCATTTGTTTCGAAACTGCATTCTAAATCTTGGTTTATCAACTACAATGCTTTTATTCTTGTAGGTCTATTTGATGGATACACAGATATGGTATGCCATTTTCTCTACAATATCCGGCGGTATGTCTGGGGCACTTGGACGACTTGGGGAGGTAATGATAAATCTGAACTATTCTCTGTAATCTGTTGTTTTGCTTTATAGTTTAGAACTTATAATGACCATAAGTGTAGGGCACCCCAAGATTGATGGATAGTTGAGGGGCTTTTTCTTTATATTGAGGAGTAAACTGAACGTGTCGAGGTCTCGGTCAATTGCATGAACCAAATAGCTCGTACTTTATAAACATAATGGCGGGCTATGTAGATGGTAATACAGTTTTATGCAGAATATTTTGTTTGAGGAAGCTTAGCGAGGTATTTTAATAAGTGGAAATCACCTTTTTTGTTTTTGCAGCCTGAGAATTCAGAATAAACTACATTAGATTATAATGGTAATTTTAAGTAGATAAATATGGAAGTGTATTCACAAGGCAAATGGGATATTCATTTTTAGGAGGATCCTCTGGGAGTCACACTTCAGTCTTGTTTCTGTTATGCTGCCGTATTTACAAGAAAACCTTTTTCATATTCATGAAATGAGACCTTCAAAAAAATATTCATGAAATGAAGCAAAAAATGTATTGCTGGTGGCTTGGTGCATTTATAGTCGGTTATTCTCCTTTTTAACCGTCGACATTTTTGTATTAGCACTGCCTTTTTTACTTTGTTATTGCCCTACAGCGTTGTGTAACCTTTTCTTTTTGCGAGAGTTAAGAAGCTGTACTTCATACTGTTCTGGTTTCTGATGGAGTTGCTACACTCTTGTACCAGATTCGAACACTAGGAATGCTGAGATCACGATTTCACTCTTTGCCTGGAGCCTTCAATACATATTTGGTGCCATCAGACAAAGGCAGAAACAGACGTTTTTCACTCTCAAAGCGCTTCGCAGAGGTACCAAATGACAATAACGAAAATTATTGACAAGATTTCACTTATAACCCCCCCTTAAAAGCTATGATATAATGAAGAATTTAAAGTACAGGTTTCCCCCAACAAGAGAACTGAAGCTGCCAAGTTTGCTCAACTGTGGAATGAAGTGATTTGCAGTTTCCGCGACGAAGATTTTATAAGTGATAAGTGAGGCCCTTAGATCATGTTCACCTAGAAAACATTATCATTGCAATGCAGATAATGGACCTTCTGTTATGCAGGGAGATGGACCTATTGGTGGTTCCATACTCATCAGACCCGAGCCTTAAATTGATGCAGTGGCCGTTGTTCTTGCTTGCTAGCAAGGTTTGACAGAACAAATTTAATATGTCCACTCTACCTTGTTACATGTTTGTGTTCGGCTCTTACTGGAAATCATTTTGATTGAAATTTGCAGATACCTATAGCTTTAGACATGGCAGCACAATTTAGACCGAGAGACAGTGATTTGTGGAAGCGTATATGTGCAGACGAGTATATGAAGTGCGCTGTAATTGAATGCTACGAGTCATTCAAACTTGTTCTTAATTTAGTGGTGGTTGGAGAAAATGAAAAGAGGTATCTTCTTATACTTCCATTTTTCACACTGTTTCACGTATCTCTATGTGAGAAAGACATTGATGTTGTTTGTCATAGCTTTTAGGTATTCAGTTAATGATAACACTAGGAAATAAATACTTACATCCGGAATAGACATTGTGCACTATTTTTCTTCAAAAAAATCGTTACTAGTACCTAGTAGGTTTCTTTTGCCCGCACAGTACCTATAGTTTTTTTTTTTTTTTTGGAGAATAGTACCTATAGATTATTATTTCTATGATTGTCTAAGACTCCTCTGTTGACGAATCCTTGCCACTTTTGAGCAAGACAGGGCCACCCAGGAAATCATTTGTTTCGTTCCAATATGATAAAATCATTCTTACCATAAACTGGGAAACACGCAGGTCAGGACAAGTATTTTTGAACATATAAAGTGGTCAGACATGGCTGAATATTTGTAGTTTGAACATGCACGTTTTCATTCGTAGTAGTGATGCCAAAAATCAATACAAATATATTACTAAAAATCTACAACCCTATATGATAATGGGGTTTGAGAGTTCAAGATTACAAATCCATTACTTTTACCAATAAATATATATCTGGCTAGTTGCGTATGGCGGCACATCATCACTTTCAAACTTAAGAATCAAGATATTCCAAATTGAACTAGGGAGAAGGACTGCCAAGCACCTCCATTGTGCAATATGCATGGAAGGGAAACCATGATTAGTTGTAACTGCTAAATGTACAACGTGTGTTAGATAGGCAGCCTTAGTACTATTGAAGGCATCTGTGTCCATCTTTCATGTTTGTTGGTTTTTTTTACTGCATTGTTCTTTATCATTGCATGCTCACTGTTATCTTGATCTTCTACTGACATGTTTGTTCACTAACTTCAACAGGATTATTGGCATTATAATCAAAGAGATTGAAGCTAACATCGCAAAGAATACATTCCTTGCCAATTTTAGGATGAGCGCATTGCCAGTCCTTTGCAAGAAGTTTGTGGAGCTTGTATCCACCTTGGTAAGCAATGTTGTTACCTCTACTGAACACCAACCCTATTGAAGATTGCATTGCTTGATATTTTTTTAGACAAGTAACACGTTCGATTATTGCTACGATTATGTGATCACATCTGCAGAAAGAAAGAGACGCCTCAAAATTTGATAATGTAGTGCTATTGCTTCAAGACATGCTGGAAGTGATCACGAGGGATATGATGGTCAATGAGATAAAGTAATACCTTCTGCACCAATTATAATCATACATGTGCCTTGTCATAGAAACTGGTGACTATTTTTTTTAACATGTGTTGTTTACAGAGAACTAGCTGAATTTGGTCATGGGAACAAGGATTTAGTTCCAAGAAGACAACTTTTTGCGGGCACAGGCACAAAACCTGCAATTGTTTTTCCACCACCAATTTCTGCGCAGTGGGAAGAACAAGTAATAACATCACATTCTTATTTGGCTTTTGTAACAAAGAAGGTTCACTAACTTCACCTATCTACAGATTAAGCGCTTGTACCTTCTTTTGACTGTTAAAGAATCAGCAATGGATGTGCCTACAAATCTTGAAGCCCGCCGGAGAATATCATTTTTCACCAATTCGCTATTCATGGAGATGCCACGTGCGCCTAGAGTGCGCAAAATGCTCTCTTTCAGGTTTGTCTCGTATGTAAACTTTCAACATATCACAGTGTCGTCCACTTTTCTAAATATACCGCAGTATCGAAAATCATAATGTCTAGCTAAATTAGCTGGATTCATTGGAGCCTGGCAGCTACTGGCTAATGGTCCTTTTACTGTGCTTCTTAAAAAGAATTATATCTGCTTGCCAAGAAATATTTTGGGCTGAATTATGGTATGTTCTTAACTCTGATCAGTTTGAAAGAATAGAAAACATGAATATTTTTGGGCGTGGAATTGTGAATTTGTGCTAGTCAGGAAAGAGGAAAGCACCATTAAGACCAAGGAGAAGCTTACCAATGTTGGGATTTTAACTGAAATTATTGCTGTTTGATGAACTCTATTCTGAACTAAATGGCGGGGTGGTTTCTAATTTTCACGGTCAGTTGTTTAGGATTTTTTTTATTACAGGTTGTTATTTTGATCACTGCCATCCTCATCGTAGTCTCAAAAAACTTCTTGCTGTCATTTGATGTGTTGTTTAAGCTAAAAATGGAAGTATGAGTGTCCTGATGCCATTATGGTATTGAGTTGCTTTTGAAACTGTCTTTGAGTCTGTCTCATTGTCTCAGCAGATTTGCATGCCCCTTTTCGGTATTAACTACAGAGTCGGAGTTTTGTGTCTTGACCAGTTAACCCAATGGCGCCATGATCATACTAGAACCGAAGTTCATCTACAGTTTTGATCAGAACTCATTTAAAGTTGCATTATATTACAACTGATTCTGTACTTATCAGCTTATGTTCGCTTGATGGTAAACAAAATTTATAAACTGAAGCGTTGAACATCCACAATGTCTGGCAGTGGCACTCTGTAATCTTGTTACTTGTACAAGTACATCTGTTTCCACCTTAAAGGAAAAATGCACCTAGATATTCTAAAAAAAAGAACAAGTGGTGAACTTCCAGGTGGAGACCTGTACAACAGAATGTGTGCCACCCATCTTTAAGTGCATTCATAATCAAATCAACAACGTCAACACCAGAAATATATTATCAGTTCACAACAACAAATATCTGATAAACCGTATGTTTAAATTTGTTCTGTGATCATAAGAGTTTCAGCGAAAAAGATTGGGCTCTAGATGATTCATATGACACTTGTTCTTCACAGTGTAATGACACCATACTACAGTGAGGAAACTGTATATTCAAGAAACGACCTTGATCTGGAGAATGAGGATGGTGTATCAATTATATTCTACCTGCAGAAGATCTTTCCAGGTTCCTTTCCTATTTGATGTGTTTTAATGCCTACAGTTCTTTATGAATTTGATTGCCAGCTTTTTGTCTTCTATTCTTGATAATTCTTGTTATATAGATGAATGGGATAATTTCATGGAAAGGATTGATTGCAAAAGAGAAACTGAAGTTTGGGGAAATGAAGAAAATGTTCTTCAACTTCGTCATTGGGCCTCTCTTAGAGGGCAGACACTCTGTCGAACAGGTACTTCGGCCATACCCTTCAACCTTGTCAAATATGGATCATTTAGCTGATTCTGTGTTTACATGTTTTTCTTATTGTGAATAGTGAGAGGCATGATGTATTACAGGAAAGCTTTGAAGCTTCAAGCATTCCTAGACATGGCTTCTGAATCTGGTGAGCTTCTTCAACTTCCAATTCGAGCATTCCTAGACATGATGTATTTAGCATTCCTAGACATGTTCACAAATATAAGATGTTTTGGATATTTCAATATGGACTACATGTGGACTGAAATGAGTGAACAAACACACTAAGCTTCTATCAATAAAGTTAGAACATCTTATATTTGTGAACGGAGAGGATACCTTTTACAAATACTTCCTGATTTTATATTGTAGAACTAGGGGAGCATCCGCAATAGGTGCAAAAAGGGGGATCTTAGGAATATTTTGAGAGAGATGAATAGTTTTTTTTCATGTGGGTACCATCAAGAGAAGAGAACTAGGTCTACATATTGTACCATCTTTTTAGAAGTTAGACCCAATCTTATTGGACACTTGGAAGGGGTCTATACACTGAGGATGTTCTTAGGACCCCCCCCCCCCCCCCCCCCCCCCTCTTATAACAAACTCAAACTGGGCTTGCAGGGGACTTATACAAAGTGTCCAACATCACCGTCTTTTGTTTGCAGAGATACTAGAAGGCTATAAAGCCATTGCAGATCCCGCAGAGGAAGAGAAGAAAAGCCAAAGATCTCTGTCTTCTCAGCTTGAAGCTATAGCAGATATGAAATTCACATATGTTGCTACGTGCCAGATCTATGGAAATCAGAAACAGTCGGGTGATCGACACGCAACAGATATACTGAACTTGATGGTGAAGTAAGTGATCTCGATGATCTATTCTAGAAACGAATATACAACATTTGGCCAAGCGCAAGATACATCATGTCTACCACAATGAGCAAAATGTTTTCTTGTATAACTCTTTGGAGACTGTATGTCTCGGTTATGTTTATATTTAGTTCACATTTAATTGATGATGAGATGTTCCTTGAGGGAAAATTACTGAATTGCTTGTTTTATTCAAATTGTTATTTCCCTCTGTGCAAAGTAATTTCAGTTAGAATTTGAAACTACAGTTATCCTGGTCTCCGCGTGGCATACATCGATGAAGTTGAGGAGAGGGATGGTGAGAAGGTGCAAAAGGTCTTCTATTCGGTGCTAGTAAAAGCTCTTGACAATCACGATCAGGTAATCATTTTACGTGAAGCGAGTTCAAACTTTCATTTTGGTTCTGATTTAAACCTCAATACTCAGTAGTGCGTTATGTACTTTTTTGTCGTGTGAAGGAAATATACCGCATAAAATTGCCAGGGCCAGCGAAATTAGGTGAAGGGAAACCTGAAAACCAAAATCACGCGATCATTTTTACCCGCGGAGAAGCTTTGCAAACCATTGATATGAACCAGGTGAACTTCATGGTTATAGTACCTTTTTAGTAAGTAGGTTGCATTCTGTCCTTTGTACTTATCAATGCTGTTTAGGACAATTATTTGGAGGAAGCTTTGAAAATGCGGAATTTGCTGGAAGAATTCAATGAGAACCATGGTATTCGTCCTCCAACAATTCTTGGAGTACGTGAACACATATTCACCGGAAGGTGTGTTTTAAGCTTTGCAGTAGGTTTTACTTAGTTTTCTTTGTCAAAATTGCAAATCAATGCCTAACATCTGACATTGCTGGATTGTAGTGTGTCATCTCTTGCCTGGTTTATGTCAAACCAGGAAACCAGCTTCGTGACAATAGGACAGAGGGTCCTTGCCAATCCATTGAAGTAAGTCTGAATATACTTTGATATCATATGGAGCATTTTGTGTCATTTATATGCTGCAATATGAGTAGGGAGTGCTGAGCATCTATGGTGACTATCTCCTGGATGAGCGCTTATGTTTTTTTTATCAGCTCTTGAAATGGCACACACATGTTTGTTGGAGATTTTAGAGGCAGTAAGGCCATAAATATTAAAACAACCAAGTGCTATTTCCTGGAACTTTCCTGGCATCAAATCTTTTGAAGCTAAACAATGTCATCAATTTAAAGTGTATATTGTGGTCTAAGTGCTGTATATCTGACATGCTGTTTCCTGAAACTTTCCTGGCATCAAAGCTTTTCAAGCTAAACAACGTCGCCAATTTAAAGGGTGTATTATTGTGTATGTGCTGTATATCTGACATGCTGTTTCCTGTCAGTAAAGCTTTTTGAGCTAAAAAATGTCGTCAATTTAAAATGTGTATTATATCTGACATGCTGTTTCCTGAAACTTTCCTGGCATCAGAGCTTTTCAAGCTAAACAATGTTGTTAATTTAAAGTGTGTGGTATGGTCATTGGTCATTGCTATGTATCTGACATTCTCTTTTCTGGGCAGGGTACGTTTTCACTATGGACATCCTGATGTGTTTGATAGGATTTTTCACATTACAAGAGGTGGAATTAGCAAGGCTTCCTGTGGTATAAACTTAAGTGAAGACATTTTTGCTGGTATGTACTTTTCCACCTATTCTAACTCCTGTGGATTTTTTAGGGAAAATTTAAGAATGGATAGGTCCCTGGGACATCCACATCCTCATATATGTGACTCAAACTGGGTTTGACAACTGATTCACACATGGGCCTCTATATGGGCCTCAGACAGACTACTCTAAACTCGATTAAGACACTGATGCTACTCTTATCTAACACATTAACTCATATTCCAACATTCCCGTTTCTGCTCTTGGACAACACAAACTTAAATTTTCTTTTTCAGGTTTCAACTCAACTCTGAGGCGAGGAAATGTCACCCATCACGAGTACATTCAAGTCGGAAAAGGACGTGATGTTGGGTTGAATCAAATTTCACTCTTTGAGGCCAAAGTGGCGTGTGGCAATGGAGAACAATTGCTTAGCAGAGATATCTACCGTTTGGGCCACCGCTTTGACTTCTTCCGAATGCTCTCATGTTACTTCACAACTGTGGGATTTTATGTCAGCTCAATGGTACAAAACATCTACCTGCATCACATTTGTCTTGATTTGCCATCGTCCATGTTTTTTTATGTTCTTATTACTGTGCAGATGGTTGTCATAATAGTATATGTTTTCTTGTATGGGAGGCTTTATTTAGCCTTAAGTGGACTTGAGTTTGCAATTATGAAGCAAGCACGAATGAGAGGCAACCGTGCTCTTGAGGCAGCCATGGGGTCCCAATCTATTGTGCAGCTAGGTCTTTTGATGGCCTTACCCATGTTTATGGAGATCGGACTGGAAAGGGGTTTTAGAAGCGCCCTGGGGGATTTCATCATCATGCAGCTACAGCTATGTGCAGTATTCTTTACCTTTTCCCTCGGGACAAAATCACATTATTTTGGCCGCACAATCCTCCACGGTGGTGCAAAATATAGAGCAACTGGCAGAGGCTTTGTTGTTCGCCATGTAAAGTTCGCTGAAAATTACAGAATGTATAGCAGGAGTCACTTTGTGAAAGGACTTGAGCTCATGTTACTACTTGTAGTGTATGAGCTCTATGGTGATGTGGCTACCGATTCCACTGCCTATGTTCTGCTGACATCATCTATGTGGTTCTTGGTAATCACATGGTTGTTTGCTCCATTCCTCTTCAACCCATCCGGATTTGAATGGCAAAAGGTGGTGGATGATTGGGATGATTGGAACAAATGGATAAGCAGCCGTGGCGGGATTGGTGTGCCGGCCAATAAGGCCTGGGAGTCGTGGTGGGAAGAGGAGCAGGAACATCTGCTGTCAACAGGCATAATCGGCCGCATATGGGAAATCATATTATCTCTCCGATTCTTCATGTTTCAGTATGGTATCATGTACCATCTGAATATCTCTAATGGCAACAAAAGCATATCAGTAAGTCATCCTTTATTTTTGCTAGTATTTTACAACTCTACTCGAACTAAATGGATTTCATGAGACTGATTACATGATCTTTTTGATTGTTTATAATCACTGTTTACTGATACAATTTAGTGACTGTCCCTTCCCAACTTAATTTTGTGGCTTCAGATTTATGGTCTGTCTTGGCTGGTCACTGTAGCAGTAGTGTTGGTCCTCAAGGTAAATTTCATTTGCTTGTTGTTGATGAAATCAATAAGTATATATTGGTTGGCGTATGCCTCTAGTTTATGTCCTTGTTATGCTGCTGATATGCTGCCATTTCCTTAGGTGGTATCTATGGGAAGAAAGAAATTTAGTGCTGACTTCCAGCTTATGTTCCGGCTCCTCAAATTGTTCTTGTTCATTGGATCTGTTGGAACTTTGGCGATTCTTTTCACCCTTCTGCACCTTACAGTTGGTGACATATTCGCCAGCTTCCTTGCCTTTGCACCCACAGGATGGGCCATTCTGCAGGTACGTCATCAGCACCAAAGCTTTCCTTTTGTTTTGTTTTAAGGTTTTACTCCCAGCTTATCACGTGCGAGGACTGAGGAGTGAGGAGCAGTATCAATTCATAGGGAGAGAGAAACGAGAGAATTTTGATCGAGTTAAAGTTGCTATTATCGAAATTGACATCTTTCACTGGCTCTAATCCGTTTGGCATCATTGCAACAGATATCACAGGCAAGCAAGCCAGTGGTGAAGGCTTTAGGACTGTGGGGATCTGTGAAGGCCTTGTCCAGGGGGTACGAGTACCTGATGGGGATCGTGATCTTCGTGCCGGTGGCGGTTCTGGCATGGTTCCCTTTTGTCTCGGAGTTCCAGACGAGGCTGCTATTCAACCAGGCCTTCTCCCGAGGCCTCCAAATCTCTCGCATTTTGGCTGGCGGAAAGAAGCAAAACTGAGGCGAGTCTAGGAGATGGAGTTCCCATCACAGTAACCACACAGGGTAGACGGAGGCAGAAATTAGCTCGAGGTTCGTTGTTGGAGACTTGGAGGGGGGCATCATATGGCTGCTAACATACTGACACTTTCAGAAGTTTCTTAGTCTTGTACACACAGGGCGGTTTTCCTTGGCCATTTTCCATGTATATCTCATGCTAATACACTCTTACCTCTGATACTAGATTGTACGTCGCTTGTATAGATAGATACATGCCCCCACAACAGTTGCGACAAAACATTACGGTGCTTTTAGAGGCAAAGATGAAACAGATTTTTGTGCATGAAGCAACAAAACAGTTCGGTCTTTCTAGATTGAGAGATCAAATTGATTTTTGTGCATGAAGATGTTTGTGTTGTGCTGTACGGTGTACGGTGTACCAGTCAGTTTCCTGCTTTGTGCTTGTGTTGTCTGAAACTCTGAATTTAGACTGATGTTTGAACGCGCTGGCATTTCCCGGCTGGAACCTCTGCTTTCTATAAAAAGCAGGGTTGTATGGCCTTTCTAAAAATAGTCTGAATTGATATTACGTGAGATCTGTTTTTCTAGAATACAAGAGTGCCTTGCACTGGTTCGGACTGTTGCAGCATATGAGCATAACATCAGTTGGACGGCGTTTTGCGCTGTGTTTCATTTCATGCATAGACAAGGATAATGGGACAGAGGTTGTGAATTATGACGGTAGGTACAACTTAACATTAGGTGAAGGCTGACATGAGTTAAGATGGAGGACCTGAGTCACTGAATCTGAATTCACAAATGAGCTGAAGCAACATCGATTGCAATCATAGGAGACCGATACAGCTTTCAGCTTGTCCCTGCCCGATGTCTAATGATTCTCCAAGCGCAGACTGCCAATTAAGTACACACGAGGTGACTGAAATCTCACAACAACGGTCATGATATCACAGGCAAATTTATATTTTCTGCTTTTTAAAAGTTTACTTTTCTGCTTTTTGTTTCCCAGCTATTGCTGCATTTTAGTTCGAGCCATCATTTCTAGTTTTCTACGGTCGGGCTGCTTTTGTAGGGTCAGCATGTTTTCAGCGACAAATTCTCATTGTGCCTATCCCGTCCCCCTTCGCCCACCAGGCAAGAACTCTCAGTGTCGTGACTAGGTTTTGACGTGCAGAGAGTACACGACGCTTACTCATCAGGGGCGCGCATCTGACAGTACCCTAGGCCCCGAACGCATGGGAACAAGTGACCGATCGAGAAGAGAATGGAGGTGATTACCGGTGGGGCGCTCATCCAGAATCTTTGGTGGAAAGAGACGACGTGGTTGTCATGTACTCATGCTGATTACAGAATTGCAATGTCTGGTCAAAACCATCATTTGGTCGGCATTGAGAGTTTTCCTTCTTTTTGAGTGGACAGGAATATAGTTGATGGCGCATGGTGCCATTTACGCGATGTTCAAATGGGAGCTGTAAATCATACCGGATTCGAGAATTAAACCGACGGCAGTGACCAAAACAAGATTTTACTAGTAAAAAAAATCGTTCATGGGCAGGCAAAGGCCAGCACGAATCTTGGCGGCTCGCATCAGTGGCGGATCCAGGACCCAGGCCGGGGGGGCCTGGGCCTGGGGCGTGAAGAGTATGTGCTTCGTTCACTGAAGTATCCCGGGTACTGTAGCAACACTGTACATGCACTGTAGCAGCCTGGGGCCCGGGGCTTGGCCCACTCCTGGCTCCGCCCCTGGCTCGCATCCTCTATTGCGGCACTGCATCATGGACACGCCAGCCTGCCAAAGCCAAAGCCAAAGCGCCCCAATGCGATGCCACGAAAAAGCGATCAGCATCAGACACAGCCGCGCGACAAGCTGCTAAAAGAAACCCACATAAAAACGCACAGCGCCCGGAACGCCGCGCGGCGACCACGGTGCCGTGCGGGGGTGTCTGCGTCTCTCTCTCTCTCTCCCCCTCTCGGCCGACGCGGCGCGAGGGAACGCCCGCACCGACCGACGGCACGCGGGCCGAGGGAATGGCCGCCGCCGCCTCCTCCTCGTCCTCGTCCTCCACCTCCTCCTCGGCCGGCTCCTCCGCGTCCACCTCCACGCCCCGGCCCGCCCCGCGCCAGGCGCCGCACGCCGCCGCCGCGCCGTCGTCGTCCCCGGTCTTCCTCAACGTGTACGACGTGACCCCCGCCAACGGGTACGCGCGGTGGCTGGGGCTCGGCGTGTACCACTCGGGCGTGCAGGTCCACGGGGTGGAGTACGCGTACGGCGCGCACGAGGGCGCCGGGAGCGGCATCTTCGAGGTGCCCCCGCGGCGGTGCCCCGGCTACGCGTTCCGGGAGGCGGTGCTGGTGGGCACCACGGCGCTGACCCGCGCCGAGGTGCGCGCGCTCATGGCCGACCTCGCCGCCGACTTCCCGGGGGACGCCTACAACCTCGTCTCCCGCAACTGCAACCACTTCTGCGACGCCGCCTGCCGCCGCCTCGTCGCCCGCGCCCGCATCCCGCGCTGGGTCAACCGCCTCGCCAAGATCGGGGTCGTCTTCACCTGCGTCATCCCCAGCAACGGCAGCGGCAGGCACCAGGTGCGCCGCAAGGGGGACCAGCTGCCCGCCCCCGTCAAGAGCCGCTCCGCGCGCCAGGCCGCCGCGCCGCCGCGGCCCAGGACCTTCTTCCGCTCCCTCTCCGTCGGCGGCGGCAAGAACGTCACGCCCCGCCCGCTCCAGACCCCGCCACCGACGCCGCCGGTGGCGCCCGCTCTGACGTTGACGACGCCAGCACCAACGCCGTTGGCCTCCATGTAACGGCCCAATTACTCCATTTCGTTTACAGCTCACACCTTCCTTTTTTTTTTTCCTTCGACAGTTACCTGAATTTTGTCCATAGTACTACTCTTCGAGATTAAGATTTGTGCTCTGCTAGTAGCACTGCACTGTCACCATGATTACCAGTAGTAACTGCAGTTCATTAGGCTATTAATTTCCGATTTGTCTAGCTTTACTACCTAGATACACCTGGCTGGCTGGCTGGCTGTGTCACCGTCTGCTGCCAAATCGCCATTAATGATTACTAATTTGGGTCGCTGCCACGCACTACAATTACGTTGCGGTTAACGACGTCTACCATGCAATTCTTTGTTGTGTGGCATGGATCCAATTCTATCTGGCGAGCCATCCAATAGGAATATATTCGTTCTCCTTTCGCCCATTCTTTGGAGTAAACAACCATTGTACTAGGCTACTAGCTGAAGTCTTGCTCGGATTCAACTAGATAAAAGCTACACTAGCCAAGCACTGATAGATCGATATGCTTTTGCTGATGCAAAGAATTCCCCGTGTCTGGACACTGCACCTGTCATCACTGGCGTTGTCATGGGACACGATTATTGTTAGATTAGTCCTCGTGTTGTTGTTTCTTGCATGATTGCTTATCTGGAAATGCGGAGGAATGAATAATTTTAGCGTGACTTGTCGCATGAAAGGCGAGCTTGCTTCGACAGAAATCTTGGGGAGCTCGCCGGTTGCGTGTCGAGCTCGCCTCGCCGTTGACCGGTGACGGCGGCGACCGGTGTGTCCATGCCGGTGGCGGAGACGGCGGCGTAGGGTCAGAATTGGGCACCGACGGGAGGAGGGTTCGCATCTGTGGAGGACACCACTGTGCAGCACAGTGCACCACATTGACCTTGACCCGTCCGAGCAGGATGGACGGGCCATTATCGATCCTTCGGCGATCACCTCGGGTAGGTTCGGTGCACGGAATGTGATGCCGCAGCGGCGCCTCTCGATCGGCTACAGGAGAGAAGTACGATCGCTGTGCTGTGCTGACCCTCTCGCCCTCTAGTAGGTCGTCGTCGAGGGACGAGAGCTACGGCCATAGGTTATGGGCGTCGTACGCGGTGCCTTTTCCCCGGCTTGTCCCCTTGCCGGCCGCTGGAATCAATCGCATCGATGATTCATTGGGGGGCTGGAGGGTCGGGTGCGGCCGGAATCATTCGTCCACGCGACGTGCCCCCCATGGCACAGGGCTTTTTTTTCGGCGGGTGGGGTTGTTGCACTTGCACTGCACCCACGAACCGGCTGCGCTGTGACGTGCGCTGGTGCACACGCCGCCTGCGCAAATAATTCGCCGCTGGCTGGCACGGCCGGCCGCGACCGCGTCCTCTCCGGTCCCCGGAGGTTGCCGGGCGCCACCGACGTGTGCCCGACTATACTGTACTTGACTTTGGGTCTGTTTTATATGGCACGGACCCAACCTACATGAAAGAGCAAACTGTGTCAAAAAAAAAATTTGCGGAAAAAATGGTGTCATCGATCTCCGGGCGCCACCTAGAGAACGTATCCTGCCAATTTTTACGGGTCATCGATCTTCCTTCCGTGGGCCTGTGCTCACTCTACATGTTAACTTTGTCCTTAGTCGCGAACCAACTGAACCAACTTGTGGTTGGATGGTTAGAGGGATTGTGGTATCCCTAATCCGTCAGGGTTCAAGTCCTGGTGCTCGCATTTATTTCTGGATTATTTCAGGATTTCCGGCGATGCGCATTCAGTGGGAGGAGACGTTCCCGTCGAAGACGAGGTGCCTACGGTGACTTCGTAAATTTCAAGAGGATATGCCGACTCAGTCTTTCGGAGGTGCTCATAGGGGTAGGGTGTGCGTGTGTGTGTTCATAGGGGTGAGTGTATGCACGTGTATATGAGCGCTTGCGTCTGTACTGTGTTCAAAAAAAAACTTTGTCCTTGGTCAAACTGCATAAAGTTTGATCAAATTTATAGAAAACAATACGAACATTTATAATAACAAGTTTATATTGATATGAAAATGTATCCAATGATGTATCTAATGGTATTGGAGATGTTAATAATTTTTTCTATCAGCTTGATCAAAGTTTATAAAGTCCGACTTAACACAAAGTTAATATGTAGATGAAATAAAAACTGAGGGAGTATATGCATGCACTACTAGGAAAATGCTTATACATAGAAGTTTAGCTGTAGCGTTTGTTTGGGCCCCCACACTACTGGTAAGTTGCAGTAGCGCTGGTTACAAAGCGCGCTACTAGTATGGCTTAGCAGTAGCGTTGGTTAGCACGGGCCGCGCTGCTGTTGCGTGGGCCGCAGGGCCAAGAACGGAAGCCCACTTAGCTGTAGCGTGGCCTGTCCACCAACGCTACAGCTAGTGGGCTTAGCAGTAGCGCCGGCCCATACCCAGCGCTACTACTATACCAAAAGAAAACCCCGCGCGCGCCCCCAACGCCCCTCACTTCGATCGATTCCCTTAGCCCGTCGCCGCCGCGGTTAGGGTTCCGCCCGATGCCGCCACCGCGTGCCACCTCCCGCCGCCGCAGGTAATGCTCCCCTCCCTCCGCTGCTCCTCCCCCCTCTCGCCGCCTCGATCTGTCGCCGCCCGCGCGCTCTCGCCGGCCGCCTACCCACTCCCCCTGCTGCCCCCCAACTCCGCCGCCGCCCCCACTCCCCCTTCTGCCCCCCAACTCCGCCGCCGCCCCCACTCCGATGACGGGGCCGTGGAGGGGGATGCGCTGGCCGGGGTGACTTCCACGTAGGGGTTGCCGGCGCCATTGCTAGCCGCCGTGACCGGGAGCCCCCTGCTGCCCCATAACCAGCCGCCCTCACTGTCTGATGACGAGAGAGACGTTGAGAGCCCCGCTCCTCAAACCCATGTATTACATCACTCCCTAGTCGTTGTAGGTTAGGGTAGATATGAAGTACTGTGGTAGGTTATGCTAGCATTAGAGTTTATCAGTGAACATAGGATGTGGTAGATCAGATGCTAGTGGCACGGTTTTGGTAGTATGCTAGGTTTTGCTTGTCGGCAATGATGATGTTCTTGTTGTGGTAGATGCACATGCTTTTCATGTCGGTTTCGATGCTAGTATGGTACTATGTTGAGCTTCATGACTAGTCGATGCTAGTTTGCGATGTTGGTTTGCATGTTGAGCTTGATGATCATCCCATGCTAGGTTGCTACATGTGGTTGTTAGATCCATTGATCTTGTTTAATTAGTACTGATGCTAGCTTGTTGACCGATCCAAGTTTTTAGGGATTATAGGTAGCATACCAATGCTCTGCTTTAGTTGTGGTTTTTGTGTTCCTCACAGTAGTTGTTTTTTTATGCTATATTGAAGTTGGTGTACCACTGTTTTTTGATTGGGTTAATTCCAGCATCTCTAGATCCTACGTACTGTTAGTATCACATATAAACCTGAATATATTCAGTTTGGCTTGTGTTGAGATATCTTGTGGTTCAGTTTAGGTTAGATGGCATAACACATTTGTGTGGTTTGGTCTGGTTTAGTTTTCTTAAATTTGTCACGTGGGTTCAGGTTGGGTATGGTTAAGTTACCCAACCATTGCCAGATTTAATCACATAGGAACCTCATATCATCTTATATGTTACTAGATCTTAGGATTATAATTGTCCATCATATGGCAGTTCTTGTTATATGTAATGTCCTCACACTGCAGAATCTAATAACTTTTGAAATTTTGTTTTGTTTTTTTATATGCACAAGATAAACAACAAAGATTGAAAACAGTAGCATGTAGTTCTTGTTATATGTAATGTCTGTTGCTAACCTCATCATCTTATATGTTAATTTTAGTTACTAAGCCTGAATATTCTGTTTTCCGATTAAGATCGATGCATTGAGAACTTTATGTTACTATTTTTCTTTCCAGTGAAGTAGATCGTTCATCCTTGCTCATATTGCTTTAGGAAAATGGTGCCACCACCACCACCACCATGTCGACTGTGCAAGTCAAGGTGCGCCAGCAACCTTGCAACTGGCACGCTGTTCGGCATCTACTTCCAGCCGAGTTTTCTTCATGCAGCGGTAACAAATTATATGAAACCTGTAACAACTATTTTGTTTTTAGTGTTATTGGCATTAATGCATTGTGTCATTTTGCTATTTTTACACAGATCGTCCCATGCAATGTGAGGTTGAAATTCAACAAGCTGACCGGAGACACTATGACCTTTGAGGCTCCGGGGGGCCCTTACACTATGGAGGTCGAGAAAGGACGCAATATGTCGCAGATTGGAGGAGATGGATGGGTCCGTTTCCTCGCCCACATGGGTATCACTGGTGGTGAGTTGATCAGCTTCTCCTTCAGAGCAGAAAGACCCAAGCTAGCTGTCATTTATGTCAATACGGAGGAAGATGATGAGGACCCACTTGATGAAGATGATGAGGACCCACTTGATGAAGCCATCTATGCTCAAAGAATGAGGCTGAGCGAGGAGGAGGTGTGCAACCTATGGGACATAATTCCGCCACGTGCTGACTTTGTCGGGGTGCCATTCGTGACCCGCCTGACAAGTACCATGGTTGATCGGCTTGTCATGGTATGTTATACTTACTGTAGTAATTTGTGTTGGAAATATGCCCTAGAGGCAATAATAAAATGGTTATTATTATATTTTCTTGTTCATGATAATTGTCTGTTATTCATGCTATAATTGTGTTATCCGAAAATCGTAATACATGTGTGAATACATAGACCACTACATGTCCCTAGTAAGCCTCTAGTTGACTAGCTCGTTGATCAATAGATGGTTACGGTTTCCTGACCATGGACATTGGATGTCATTGATAACGGGATCACATCATTAGGAGAATGATGTGATGGACAAGACCCAATCCTAAGCCTAGCACTAGATCGTGTAGTTCGTTTGCTAAAGCTTTTCCAATGTCAAGTAACTTTTCCTTAGACCATGAGATTGTGCAACTCCCGGATACCGTAGGAGTGCTTTGGGTGTACCAAACGTCACAACGTAACTGGGTGGCTATAAAGGTGCACTACGGGTATCTCCGAAAGTGTCTGTTGGGTTGGCGCGAATCGAGACTGGGATTTGTCACTCCGTGTGACGGAAAGGTACCTCTGGGCCCACTCGGTAGGACATCATCATAATGAGCTCAATGTGATCAAGGAGTTGTTCACAGGATGATGTGTTACGGAAACGAGTAAAGAGACTTGCCGGTAACGAGATTGAACAAGGTATCGAGATACCGACGATCGAATCTCGGACAAGTATCGTACCGATAGACAAAGGGAATTGCGTACGGGATTGATTGAATCCTCGACATCGTGGTTCATCCGATGAGATCATCGAGGAGCATGTGGGAGCCAACATGGGTATCCAGATCCCGCTGTTGGTTATTGACCGGAGAGTTGTCTCGGTCATGTCTACGTGTCTCCCGAACCCGTAGGGTCTACACACTTAAGGTTCGGTGACGCTAGGGTTGTAGAGATATTAGTATGCGGTAACCCGAAAGTTGTTCGGAGTCCCGGATGAGATCCCGGACGTCACGAGGAGTTTCGGAATGGTCCGGAGGTAAAGAATTGTATATAGGAAGTCCAGTTTCGGCCACCGGGAAGGTTTCGGGGGTAATCGGTATTGTACCGGGACCACCGGAAGGGTCCCGGGGGTCCACCGGGTGGGGCCACCTATCCCGGAGGGCCCCATGGGCTGAAGTGGGAAGGGAACCAGCCCCTGGTGGGCTGGTGCGCCCCCCTATGGGCCTCCCCTGTGCCTAGGGTTGGGAACCCTAGGGGTGGGGGGCGCCTCCACCTGGCTTGGGGGGCAAGCCACCCCCTTGGCCGCCGCCCCTCCCCTCAGATTGGATCTGAGGGGGCCGGCCCCCTCTCCCCTTCCCCCTATAAATAGTGGAGGGGTGGGAGGGAGGACACACCCCAGCCCCTGGCGCCTCCCTCTCCTCCCGTGACACCTCTCCCTCTCGTTGGTGCTTGGTGAAGCCCTGCCGAGATCCCGCTGCTTCCACCACCACGCCGTCGTGCTGCTGGATCCTCATCAACCTCTCCTTCCCCCTTGCTGGATCAAGAAGGAGGAGACGTCTCTCCCAACCGTACGTGTGTTGAACACGGAGGCGCTGTCCGTTCGGCGCTCGGTCATCGGTGATTTGGATCACGACGAGTACGACTCCATCAACCCCGTTCTCTTGAACGCTTCCGCTCGCGATCTACAAAGGTATGTAGATGCACTCCCCTCTCTCTCGTTGCTAGATGACTCCATAGATTGATCTTGGTGATGCGTAGAAAATTTTAAAATTCTGCTACGATCCCCAACAATTTGATGATATATATGCTTTATTGTTATACTTACAAATGCAAATTATCCGATGATATGCCTAGTGTAGAGTCCAATGATATGTTGTGTGGAAGCTAGCTGATGATATGTTTTAGTGTAGAGTCCGATGACATGCTTATTAATGTAGAATCCAAGGAACTGTTAATAGTGTAGATAATCCATACTTATTAGTAGAATTCATGCTTAGTAGAAATGTAGTACTGATGTCTTTTGATAGTGTAGAAATCTATACTTAGTAGAAATATATTTGCAAGAGTATGTGCGAGGCTACTTATTAATTGATATGTTTTTCTTATTCAGAAATTGCCAAAGAGCCTATCTGTGAGTTGTGGTATCGAGCCTGATGAAGAAGGCTCAGCTGGAATACGCCTTACCGCAAGGGGCTTCGTCACCACCTGTGCGTACGGCGTGGACACGGACGGTCGCACACACTTAAGCTCGGTTGGGTGGAAGAGCTTCCTCGTTGGCAAGAATATTCGTGTTGGACAGGCCATCCTAATTACTATCAGGAACACCCACCGCCAAGGCTTGAGGATGATGATCGTCGTCGATATCATCTAGAACTACATATGTGTGTGGCTGTATGACTACCTAGTAGAACTGCTATATATGTGTGGCTGTATGACTACCTAGTACTGCTTATCATATGACTATGATGATTATTAGCTAGTGTTGATGGTGATGACTATGATGCAAGAGTTTTTTATTAATATGATGATGATGTTGATCATGATGATTTATTTGGTGGTGATGAGTTCACTTATTTTTCAATGAATATGCTGTTTAAACAGACTAGTTCATGATGAGTTGTTATTGGATAAAAGATATACCTGTTTAAACATGTACAACGCCAAAATGCAGAAGAAAAAAACCATAAATTTTAGCAGTGGCGCGGGCTAAAAGCTTACCAGCAGCGCTCATTTACCAGTAGCGCGCCTCAGAAAAGCGCTACTAGTATCTGAAGATACCAGTAGCGCTGGGTGTAACAAGCGTTACTGCTACAAAATAGATGTAGCGCCGTAGCAGTAGCGCAGGTACCAGCTCTACTGATAGCTCAAAAACTAGCGCTACTGGTAAGCTTTTCCCTAGTAGTGATGGTAGTACCAATTCCAAACTCTGAAAATGATTTATGCAGAATAACTACTTCAAGTACTATTCTAGCGCAAGGCCTTGCGCCCTTGCCAACCCCGTGCTCTCCCGTAGGTCATCTGGACTCCTCCCGGAGTTTCTAGGGCCCCTTCTGGTCGAGAAAAAAATCACTGTAAAGTTTTATCGTGTTTGGACTTCGTTTGGTATTGATTTCCTAAAAAACAAAAAACATGCAGAAAACAAGTACTAGCACTGGGCACTGAGTAGGTTAGTTCCCAAATATGATATAAAATTACATATAAAGTATCCAATGTTGATAATATAATAGCATGAAACAATCAGAAATTATAGATACCTTGAAGACGTATCAATATCATATACGTGGCCCTTATGAGTTTTGGTTCTTCCTAGTTATTGGATAGCCAATTCGGCCAACTGATACCATCGGAGCTAGAGTTGTCGCTTTAGTTTGCCAAAATATATTACTCTATCATTATCGATTTGTAAGGCATGAATCAATGTGCAAGGACAAAGCCATGAATCAATGGAAGGGGAGAGGGACATAATTTGTGTTTACATGTAACTTTAAAGGGTATACATACAAATTTCGCAATTGTGTGTGTATGTGGGGGGACATGCCCCCCCCCCCCTCCCTAGCATTTTCATTGTTTATGTGCATTGATCAATGTAGAGGTAGGGCTATATCATTTTCAAGAAAATATAGTGTCACATCCCAAAACTTCCTAATTTTTCATTGTGAATCATTAGACTAGAGTTAATTAAAAGTTTGGCATTTTGCTTGTGATTGCTTGATCATAGCTATTTCCTACCAGGAGTTGTTTGAAATGATAGTTATTTGTGGCTCAAAAGCATTTTCGAATTATTTAGAACCCTAAAATCATTTTGAGAGATTATTTATAATGCCAAAATTAAGCTACAAAATGGGTGTGACCCTTTTTATTTAATGCTTGGGCTAGAGATAATTTCCATAAGCCCCAAAAAGTATTTGAAATCTAAATTATTTTTTGGGAATTAAGTTGAACCCTAAATCATTTTAGGGAATGAAATATAATGTTCCAACTAGCGTGACGTTTTACTTATTTAATATTTTGAGCTGAAATATATTTTCCTAAGTACCAGTTATTTATTTGAACCACTATGAAAATTATCACAAAAAGGTTTGGAGCAAATTCGAGCTTTGAATCTAATACAAATCAAACTAAAATAAGTATAATGTTCCAAATAGGGTTAAAAAATTATTAATATTTTGGCAGGAGATTATTTTCCTTATGTCCGGATATCATTTTTGGGCCTCTTTGAAATTTTCCTAAAAGGTTTTAGTTTGGAGTTGAGCTTTGAATCAATTGAAATGCAAAAGGAAAAAGAAAACAGAAAAAGAACAAGGACAAGGAAAAGGAATTTCATAGCCCACATAGTCAAAGGCCCAGCACGACCCAATGACCTATTTAACGCCCGTGGGGGGAGTGAGCGAAGTAGGGAACAACCCAACCCATGACAGGTAAGTTAGTAAAGCGGTACACCACATTTTAATCATAGCCACAGGACCTCGATCCGATGACCGACGCCTTTTGTGAATGGAATCCAAAATACGATTTTATGGGTCTAGTGAATAAATGGATAGAGCCTGGCTTCAATTCTACAGTAGTAAATTAAAAAGCAACGAGCTTAAGTTCCTAACTGAAATTATTCTCTGCTCTAATTAGATGTTAAAAATAGATTAGTGTCATAGATCTGATCTCGACTGTCACTCTAGCAATGTCATTTTCTGTTGAAAATCATCAACAATCGTGCCTGGCGCCCCTCTCTCGCCCCGCTCTCTCTCTCACTTCCACGCGGGCCCGCCCGTTAGGGTTATCACTGATCTACCACGCAGCGTATGTCGCCCACGTCTAATGTTTGCTATGATCTGGCGCATGACAGAGCTCGTTAACTTGTCCTTTAAATAGAGCTCGACGCCCTCATAACTTCGTCCCTGCTCACGCCCCTAATCGCCGCGAGGTTGTCCCAGAGTTAACACAACACCACCGCCTCTATTGCCATCGTTGCCTGTCAAATTCTGGCAGCCGAGACCACGACTTTCCAGAAAAGAGTCACACGCCATAAAACCCGAGCCGGCAGAGGTGATCCAACGAGAGGAGAGAATGGCTGCCTCGGACTCTAGCGTCACACGCTTTCCACCTTCGTCGACTACTACGGTGGAGGCGGGATGGAGCGGAACCCCAGAACCATGTTCCACGTGTGTCCATTAGTATAGGTGTCTCATTTCGGTGTCTGATTGCCCATACCTTCAGCTTAAACGATGGCGATGGCAGTGCCGGATAACTTTCCTCCAGACGCCCCATCTAAGAGGTGGTTCACTTGGCTTGTCTATGTGATCTCAGGGTCATTCATGTCTTGGGGCGCTTTTTCGTGCCTTCGTGTTGGTGTCGAGGTAATGATCATGTTATTCATACTTTTTTGTGATGGTGGTGTCGCGGGCATCTAATGGTGTTGACAGCAGAACGATGGTCCTTGGGACCGAGATGATGGTTCCCTCATGTTTTTGCGGCAAAGATGAAGTTGTGGCTTGTTTCTCCCCTTGGGTATGTCCCTGACGCGACATGTTGCTCTCTGGTTGTTCTTGCTCCATCTCTGATGTAGTTGTGTTTTCTCCGTCGTCGTTGGGAATGATGAAAGTTTTGTTCAAAAGATGGTTGTTCTCTGGGATTTCTTATCTATGCTAAGACTTCTACAATTGGTACGGACACCGCAAGTACTCTTTTTTTTTTTGAGAAACACCGCAAGTACTCTTGTGGTTCCTCCAATACTGTCAAGTAAAATATCTAAAATATCTTCCAACCGAGAGACTCGTTATGAAAGTAAGATGCAAAAGTATGTGGTTCCTGCTCTACGTCATAAGAAGATCATGTGTGCAATAGAACATAGAGGCATCTTGGGTGTGAAGCCTGTTCCATATGCTACTGAAGGGAGATGGTCATATGCTCTACCGATTGAACGCAATAACATCATCACAAATAATTCTTTTGTTTGTTCAGTTCCTCCACAGATTGTGCCTCAGGAGAAAGTGAAGCCCACGTTCAGAACACCTTGCCATGCAAGTATACGTACATGATGAATCCCAGAATCAATCATCCTACAAGAGTGCAAGCCGAGTATAATTTTGCCGTAGGGAAGGATACGTGTGTCCTTTTTATTTATTTCCATAGTTTGATCAGATTTGGTAGTCTTTTTTGTTGCGTACAACTTGTAACCGATGAGGAGTCCTCATGTTTTTCTTAGTCCAGGTCGGGCCTAGCCCAAGTATTAGGCGCCACCTATATAAGCAAGGGGTGCAACGCTTTGTAAAAGTGAGGTTTTAGTTTTGGCAAAAAAAACTCAGATCATGCATCTAGCGATGCCCGCGTATCTGTGCTCATGCGTTCCCTAATCAGGGTTTGATAATTGCATGTGTTTCGGCGACGTCGATCGTCAAGGCGCAAGTTTCCGTTTGATTCTTGATCTACAAGGGTCGATCTAGCTTCCTATTCTTCTCCATATACTTCTACCAGTGCTTATTATCCATCTGCTAATTACTCCGTCGCCGTTGCCGCCGCTAATCGCCATTAGCTTAATCCCCTGCATCTATACTAGTACTACTACCACGTACATCTTCCACCGCTGTTCATCTCTACAATCCATTCATCCATCTAGTCTGCTACTAGTCTCCTTCACGTACACATCCACAATCTCTTCCGATTCCAACAAGTTCCATTGCGTTTTTCTCTTTCCTGCAAGATTGCTTCTGCTAGTACAATTATTGGCGCGTGGTGAAAGATCAGGGCAACCCAAAAATCGTCTCAACGCAAGTTGAGCCGTATCAACAATAGTGGATTACTCTCCGGGACGTTGGTTCAGCTAGATCTTAGCACAAGGACATCCCCGGCCACATGATACAACATTAGACATGCTCTGACAATGGAGCAACAACAACAGTGTTGTTTCATCTGATTTGAAGATTGAATTTTTCTAGCTCTTTGAGGACCCGATTGTAGTTTTCAACAATATCTCGTATCGTTGGAACTCTTTTTACTTCAAAGTCTAGGGCTCAATTGATAAAAAATAATAATAAAGGGACAAGCCCAACGGGGTGATGAGCCGCCCATAACATGTTCTCTAGTTTTTGTTGGCAAACGACCAAAGTATTTGGTACGTTCATGACACCTCTCGATGGAGCCAGATCCTATTTGGCGCTTTAAGTGCCGCTTACTATGTTTTCTTTCATCTGGCGCGCCCCCACCTCCCATATCCAAATGGGCCGACCCATCTAAGCATGTAAAGAGCAATCTCATCCTAGAATTTGGAAGCTCGTGGAAGCTACTGATTGTTTTGTTTTCTTTTACTTTTGTAGTATTTATGGGCCGGTTTTTTCGTTTTCCTTTTCACTTTTTATTATTTGTTTTCTTTTTTTAAATGCGAGATTTTTCCGAAATTCAAAATAAAAAATCATATTTATCAATTTTTCTCAAATTCATGAACTTCTTTTCATTTTTTATTAAATATTTTCAATTCATGAAATTTTTTGAAACTAGTAATTTTCTTTTAAAATGTTGAGCTTTTTCTCATTTTTGTGATTCTTTTTTCTTTTTTTGGTTATCTTTTTTCAAATTTGTGATCTTTTTTCCAATTTATGAACTTTTTTCAAATTAGTAGACATTTTAAAAATCATAATTTTTTAAAATATCCATGAATCATTCAGATTTCCAATTTTTTGATTTTTTTTAAATATTCTTGCACTTTTTTCAAATTTTATGATTTTTTCATTGTTTGAACTTTTTTCCAAATTTAAAATTATTTAAAGTCAACGGTCAAACCTGTTAGCGGTCAACAGGTCTATGAACGAGCGGTCAACCCTGAAAACCAAGCGAGGGGGAGCGAGGAGTGCTCGGTTCCTTGCTGGGCCGGACCACTTGTGTAGCGCGTGAGCGCCGCTGCGCTTACCTGGCGCAGGAGGCGTGAATTAGTAGCTCTCCTCGCTGGAATATCTTATTCTTGGCCTGCAACGAAGCATAGAGGCACTAATTTTGGTGGTAAATGGATTAGTTGGATTCGCCAAATTACTCATAATGGCTCAGTGGGAGTCAAGATGAATAATGTAGAAAGTGACTTCTTTATCTCTGGGAAAGGGCTTAGACAGGGGGATCCCATTTCCCCTCTCCTCTTCAACCTAGTAGTAGATATCCTTACTAAGATGTTGTCCAAAGCAGCAGCTAGTGGTCTGATTGCAGGGTTGTGCACTAAAGTGTGCCTAGGGGGATCATTTGCTTGCAATATGCAGATGACACCCTCCTGTTTTTGGACAATGACCTTGCTCATGCCACCAACCTTAAGACAATTCTGACTTGTTTTGAACAAGTATCTGGGATGAGGATTAACTATACTAAGAGTGAACTCATCCCCATTAATATAATAGAAGATGACTTTAGACCTTTTCTATCAGTCTTAGAATGTAAGGGGGGTGAATTCCCCATTAAATATCTTGGGATTCCTCTTCACCATGACAAACTTAGAAAAGAGGACATCCAACCTCTAATAGATAAGATCATGAAGAGGATAGCTGGATGGAGGGGCAAACTCCTCTCATATAGAGGCAGGCTCATCTTAATTCAGGCTTGCTTAGCCAGCATCCCCATTTATCTGCTTTCTTTCTTCAAATTCCCTAAATGGGCCATTGAGATGATCAACTCTCAGATGGCCAATTGCTTGTGGAATGATTTTGAAGGCCATAGGAAACTACACCTAGCTAACTGGAGACTTGTGTGTATGAAAAAGGAATTTGGAGGTTTGGGGATTCCCAACCTCCATGACATTAATCTCTGCTTGTTAGGGTCTTGGGTGAAAAGATATTATGATGGAGAAGGAAAGCCTTGGAAAATGATCATTGATCACAAATACATGGCTGGTAGAATCAATATCTTTGCCCCTAACTTGTCCCCCAATGCTTCTAGATTCTGGAAAGGCACTAAAACCACTATCCAGGCACTGAAGTTTGGCTATAGATGGAAAATTGGATCAGGCACCCAAGTCAGATTCTGGGAGGACACCTGGTTTGGTACCTCTCCTCTGGCTGTACAATTCTGGCCTATTTACTCATGACTTTCATGCCTGAACTTCAAGACAACCAAGTGATCTCGCTGCGAGGTCTCAACTCACCCGCCTCACACATCCCTAATCGTTCGTACCCATGGTAGCATGTGATACCCCGAAAAGTTAGGTGCCGTGACGGTGCTACACTTGGGAGAACACTAACTACTTGATATTTTTGTGAGAGATCACCCTAATAAAAGCGACTACCGCGCAATCAAGAAGGGTGCAACATAAGGGATAAACATCTCAGGCAATTCATAATAGCATGATATGGTATAGCCCTTTCTGACGGAGAAGTCTTGTATTCCTTCGTCTTCGGCATTCACATCGGTGATCACCTTCGCGAAGATTGCCACCACCTTGTCGATGCAGCAGATAATATTGCTATCTCTATAGCTAATAAAATAATGCATTACACAAGGTTGACACACAGGTCATTTAAAGTGCAATCATATGGCTCCAGCCATCATGCCGAATCATGACACGCAGGTCATGTTAATCAATTTACATTATATAGTCATCTCATACATAATCAAATTATTATGAGCACCGCTATACCACATCACATGCACATGTAAACCCTCCTGCAAAACCAAGTTAGACGCCTCTAATTGGTTCATGCAAAAAACTAGTTTTTCGTGGCTTCTAAGGTTTCGAAACAAACCGAAGCTACCAACGTCCATCATCAAGTATGACAATTCAAGTCGCTAGATTAACTTTCCAGGGTGTATGAAAACCGAGATAATAAAATCTCGAGCCCCATACTAAACTTCGTCATACGCATGACCCCCGTGCAGATCATATCTGCATTGCCCTTTCGTCTGCGAAATTTCATCTTTCTTTTTAACTACGATGGAATTCAATGAACTGTTAGCACTTCGTTGATCAATCAGGATCGCGGATTGCCAGAACATTGAAACTCCACCATGCTGTTATCAAGATCAGAAATATGCAAATTCCAGGGAAGCAACAAGAACCTCGGGTAACAGATTTCATCTGCTACCCGCACAAATAATTTTCAGTAATAGAACTCATCTACTACCTAATTATATTGTGCAACACCCATACATCACTATGTATTCTAGATCGCAACCTGCATCTACGCATAGCACGGCTCTGATACCACTGTAGGGTAACGCAGCAGAAAACAAAAATTTTCCGACCTACGCACCAGCCCAGGACCACTATGGAGACTGCATACAAGGTTTGATCATTTTTGTTACCGACTCGTAGCGCAGCGGAAGTAGAGTCGATGACGATCGGCGGTGCAGATCCTCGCAGCTAGGATTTACAACCTCCCAACTGCGAGGATGTATACCCTCGTCTTCCCTTCGGACAGCCCTCCGGGAGGTGGTCGAACAGTCCCCCGGACGGTGTCGCGGACAGCCCTTCGGGAGGACCTTCGAAACTCGAACGGTCACTCGGACAGCCCTTCGGGAGGACTCACAGAACTTGGACCGTCACTTGGACAGCCCTTCGGGAGGCACTCACGAACAGCCCCTCGGGCACTAAGATCGAAACTACGACCTCTCTACAGAGTTGCACACATACGGTGTCATCTATCTGGCAGGGCTTCGCCGTCCAGAACTAGTTCCCACCGGAACCCAGACAGCCTTTCGGCTCTACGAAACTCTTTTCGTGGGAGGGAGAGAGAAGCCAGATCATTGCATGGCACTTGTATGTGAGAAGGGATGAGTCTTTAGGCAGCCCCCTCCACCCCTATTTATAGGCCAAGCCCAAGGGTGGCTTCTCCAAGAAGCCAAGGGGAAAAATACCGAAGGACCCTCAAGGTGGCTTCTCCAAGAAGCCACCCAAAAAGCACTTTCACTATTCACGACGACATTTTTCAGCGTCCGTTCGAACTGAAAATATTTATGTGGGCTTAGAACATTTCCAGTACCCACTAAAATAATTTTCAACGCATTCTGGAACAATTCCAGATTAGTGATTTTCATCTGCGAAAAGCATCTGAAGTGGTTCCGGCAGCTCCAGAACATTTCCGGTTTTTCTTCCAGAAAATTCCCAAAAGTTTCCTGAATGATTCTGGCACCCTCCAAGAATTATCGGGCATGTGCCGAAACCAATTTGACTTTATGGTATCCTCTGAAACAACTTTTCAGTTTCACCGGAACTCATCCGGTGACCTCTCTCTGCGGAACTTTTCCGCTGTCCGAAACTTTTTCGGTGATTTTCTCTCAGACTCCCTGTCTAGTATTCAGCAGATAGATGACCCTTAAGCGTGTGACCCTATAGGTTCGATGAAGTATAGACATGACCCGGAACCCCTTCCGATCAATGATCAACATCGGAGCCATGGACACCCATATTGACCCCTATACCCACACGAATGAATATTCGAGTGAACCTCCAGTTGCCGTGTGCTATTCCTGTTGTTTCACGATATGTTACAAATACCCGAGGTGAGACATGATGGCATTCCCGTGGATCAACAACTTGTCCACTATGCTAGTTACCTCGTTATCGGTATTGTTCTCTTTTCTCGTTACCGTGTTCCGGCATCCCCGTGATCAAATCACAAAGTGTCTGGCCAGACGATGATGGATACCGTAACACCGAGAGGGCCCAGAGATATCTCTCCATCGTCGGAGGAGCAAATCCCAATCTTGAGCTATCAAGTTACTTAACATACTTTCCCATGAACCCGTAAGCCGCCGTAATAGCCATCCAGTTACGGATGACGTTTAACAAACCCCAAAGTTCATGAATCAAGCATGAAGAAACTCGATACTCTCATGGTCTGAGGAATCATGCAAACGTTAACCATCTCTGTGTTATTAACCATTAACTTGTGACGAAAGAATCTCATAGCATAACATCAATCGGGTCGATTCAACACAAATGTTCTTCTAACACTGTGCCCTCAAAGTTGCTGGCATAGACATGCCCATGATCAGGAAAACAGAACCATCATGCAACACTTGAGCTAGTCTTAGAGGCCAGACTAGGAATACATTTTACTGTTTATTATCCCACACGTGCATATGAGTCTTCCTCCGAGCCTCGTTTTATTTGCAGACTCGAGAATCATTGCAGTTATAGCATGGAACATAAACCTAATTATGAACAGGGAGATAATCAATAACATTTATTATTGCCTCTAGGGCATATCTCCTACAGACTCCCACTTGCACTAGAGTCAATAATCTAGTTAATGCTAATGCACTTTACACCTGTGGCACACCGGTGTAAATATGCTTCGCTTGTGGTATAGCCTGAATGTCCAACGGATCTGATGACTTCAGCTCTGTGTGTATCTTTGCATATCCTCGCGTTTTCATGCTTTCACAAAAGTCATATTTTGTGTGGACTTGGCTTGGTATGTATGCGAATCACAGGTCGAACCTGGATTCCTCAGACTGAGTTATGGAGCAACTACTTGCAGTAGTGTCCCATTGACAAAAGCCGTCTTGGAACCATACTAAGTTCATGAATGAACTATATGATTCAACATCTTGTTTGTCGCTTTGAAAGCGTCAACATACTTAGCCTCTGTTATAGAATTCGCCACAGTAACTTGTTTGAACAAATTCCAACTAACTGTGCCACCATATTGTGTGTTACACAAAACCCTCAACTTAAATCGAAAATCGCTTGGAGCATGGATGAAGACTGTATCGATGTAACCTTTTACAACGAACTCTTCATGATCTCTGCTTGCGAGAAAACTTGTCATCGGTGCTACTATAGTACTCAATGACCCTTTTTCACTGTTGTCCCATGATCAGTACTTTTGATCACTTTGGTATCTATACTCGCAACAACTTTGGGAGTATTGGACATATCTGGTTTGTTTTTACATACCATGGAATACATGATTAATCCAAACACAAGAGTGTGTGGAATCTCCATCATGTATTTTGCTCATCAGTGTTTTGGGACACCGAGTCTTGCAAAAACTCTTTCCATGTGACTTCGGCAAGAATCACTCCTTGACGTTTTTAATGCTAAAAGGTTTTAGCATCTT
The DNA here is from genome assembly GCA_011799875.1 of Thinopyrum elongatum. Lineage (NCBI taxonomy): Eukaryota > Viridiplantae > Streptophyta > Magnoliopsida > Poales > Poaceae > Thinopyrum > Thinopyrum elongatum. The sequence goes on along the minus strand of CM022303.1, from coordinate 160,768,802 downwards.
GTCAATATGTATCTTTGCTCAGACCCATTAGGTAAATCTATCTCCATAGATCATCATGCCTAATATAAAGGCTATTTAGCCCAAGCACTTCATCGAAAAACTATTTTCAAATGAAGTCCTAATTCGTGTCAAGAAATTTATTTCCAATTAACAATGTGTCAAGCACACAACGTTTTTTAGAAATTTTATTATGCTCCCACTTACTTTCTTGAATCATAAGCATCTTCTTTACCCATTGATGAAGTCAAACCCCTTTGACCATTTCATCAAAGCACGAAGATTCCAACTCCATTTTGCTCTCTTCTGTACATTGCTGGAACTCTGAAGTTTGCATACTTACTAGCATCCTCTGGAATGACAAAATACCTTGGACTGTAACACATGCAAGTCCTTGGTTTTATTTCCATCAGATGGAAATCCTTTTGTCATCCTTTGTTTCATATCTCATGATTTGAAATATGTATTAATTGCTAGTTCAACCCGAACCAACTTTAAGCATCGCTACGGTGAAACAACCTCATCGTAGTCAACTCCTTGAACTTGTATATTGCAACAAGTCGAGCTTTATGGATAAAACATTTTTACCCGTATCAGTTTTTAGTTCCATAAAATTCGTTAGACTCTAAGTCTTCCGAAAGGTGTATCAAGGTTTTAATCTTGAAACATTTATATGGAGACTATCTCGGATTGTATTGGCATTTAGCCAATTCCGGAGTCAGGGCCCACCAACGCTTCCTTGTGTATCGTAGGTATACTGTTGTCTAACAACAATATCTCGTTTGCGCACCTGAGAGGTTTGCACGAGCCTTGCCTACGTGGTTCAGCTGCAAGTTCGACTAAAGTCCATACATTTTATTGTAGAGACTTCCGTATCAGTCGCAGTAGGAAACTCCGGAATTACTTCCAAGGTCTCTTTCCTTTGACCTGATGACGAAGATACTGTTTACCTCGTCGAGTTGCACTATTCTCCCACTCACCTTTTTGAAAGAACCATTTTCTTCAAAAAGCATACCGTTCTTTGTGGCAAACCTATTTGCCTCGGTATAGTGAGGGAGGAATACCCAATTGCTTGGGATAACCTACAAGGTAGCACTTGTCTGATTTGGAATAGGTTTGTAACCTTTTACACAAGCCCCATATTCCAAATGTTTAAGAAAAGATATAACATGGTTGGGCGTACCATACCATGGCGTCATTTCAACAGACCTGATGGAGCTCTTTTCAGTGTAAAAGTCGTAGTCTCTAAAGCATCACTCTTTAAAAGGGATAATGGCAAATTTATATATGTCATCTTTGATCTTACCATGTCATAAATGGTTTGATTACATCTTCGCGGACTTTCCACATGCAATGGTGTTCCGGGAGGTGCAAGTTATGAAACTACTTTCACAACTCATCAGACATTCGCTAAACTTGTAACTCAAATATTCCTTTCTGCAATCGAATTGTAGAAACATAATTTTCTTGTTACAATAACCATCTACTTCATTTTTGAAAACCTTTCGAATGAATTCAAAAGATCCAGACTTACGTCTCATCAAGTAAATATCCACATATCTACTTGAGTCATTTCTGAAGATAGATAAATCCACTACTAACAACATTTATCGGACTACACCCATCAAATGTATGATCACCAATAAGTTTGTTGTCCGTTCCTTATGGCCTGTGAACGGTATTTCAGTCACTTCACTTTTCGGAGGAAAGTTGCAAGTGTCAGATGATTCAAAATCAAAGGACTTCAAAAATCCATCATAATGGAATTTATCCATGCAGGTTTCTCCAATGTGACCAAATGTAGTGCCACACTTGTGTGGTATTCTCTTAGTCTTGCGACATTTAGCGTCAGTGTTATGGATGTATCATATTACTATCAATATTCATAACATACATCCCATCTGGATGGAAGCATGGCTCTAAATGTTATTCATAACACTGAACAACAATTGTTCTTTTATGAACAACCCTTTTGCAACAACATTGTGCAAGGGGCTAGAGTGTAAAACTCTAAAATGAATTATGAAAGTAAATCCAGAGGTAATATATTAATATCATTATTCATAACATACATCTCATTCTCAATGAAAGTATGGCCCTTATGTTATTCATAACTTCGAACATAAAAAGTTCTCTTATGAACAACCTTCTTGCAAGATACCTTATGCAATGGGCTAGAGTTTAAAACTCTAAATGAATTATGAAAATAAATATAGACAGTAATACACCGATGGAAGGTATAGTAACATTTACTATGTTCCCTGTGTATACCTAAACCTCATTCCTGGCTAGTTTTTCAGGCCATAGTAGTTCTTACATCGAGTTGCAACAGAAAGCAATCGAGTGGGTATCTTTGTGATTAACTCACAATACCCAAGAATTAGTGATTAACAATTTAATCATAATTCCCGAGAACTATATCTTTGACCAGCCTTCTATACATCAAAAACTTGTATGACATTCATACATGAGCTGGATATTCCAGTCTTCTTTCTTTTTGCCTTTATACTTCTAACAGTTTAACTTTTAGTATTTCTCCTACTTCCAGAAGAAGCACCCAACTTAAGAGTGGCGTTAGCCCCGGACTTCCTAGGCGTGAAAGTTTCACTAACACCCTTCGGACACTTCCTTTCTCTTTAAGTTGTTGTTTTCTTCACCTTTCATCGTATGATAGGCGTTCTTCTGGATCCCTCTCTTATCAGTCTAATGCATAGTAAACTCCTTTACTAATAGTTTGCTAACAAACATTGCTTTGGATATCTCATATCTTTTAGCCTTTGTCTGTCTCTGAAAATGATTTTCAGATTCCATGAATATCACATAACTATCCAAACTTTTGAAGTTCGGGTCTCATGGAAGTAAACATATTGCACTTGATTGAAAACGGAATTCTAGCTTTTGGGTCGAAGGACGTGAGTCACATGATCCATAGCATAAGCGAGAGAATACCGAAAGTATGCGATAGGACAAAGTCCTTCTCAGCACTTTTGAGGACAATCCTCACATTACGTTACCAACCGTAAAGTTTTAACCAGATATTTAACAGCTATTCAATATTAATAGGGAAGGTGGAAACGCGAGCCATTACTCTACAACTATTATGCATATAACACTTAGACAGTGTTCACAATTAATTGCAATGAGAATTAAACAAGATAATTCTACAGTGCGCTCCCACTCAAATCAATATCTCTCATAATTGATTGTGAGTGATTCAAGATCCGCATTTCAATTCAACGCCATTGATGGTAGCATCACTGATGACGAAAATCTCAATCGGTAGGCAAACTTGCCAATCACATCTCTATGTGACTCTTGTTCATCTTTCGATGCGTGTGTTCCGAGCCCATGACTTTCATGCCTGAACTTCAAGACAACCAAGTGATCTCGCTGCGAGGTCTCAACTCACCCGCCTCACACATCCCTAATCGTTCGTACCCATGGTAGCATGTGATACCCCGAAAAGTTAGGTGCCGTGACGGTGCTACACTTGGGAGAACACTAACTACTTGATATTTTTGTGAGAGATCACCCTAATAAAAGCGACTACCGCGCAATCAAGAAGGGTGCAACATAAGGGATAAACATCTCAGGCAATTCATAATAGCATGATATGGTATAGCCCTTTCTGACGGAGAAGTCTTGTATTCCTTCGTCTTCGGCATTCACATCGGTGATCACCTTCGCGAAGATTGCCACCACCTTGTCGATGCAGCAGATAATATTGCTATCTCTATAGCTAATAAAATAATGCATTACACAAGGTTGACACACAGGTCATTTAAAGTGCAATCATATGGCTCCAGCCATCATGCCGAATCATGACACGCAGGTCATGTTAATCAATTTACATTATATAGTCATCTCATACATAATCAAATTATTATGAGCACCGCTATACCACATCACATGCACATGTAAACCCTCCTGCAAAACCAAGTTAGACGCCTCTAATTGGTTCATGCAAAAAACTAGTTTTTCGTGGCTTCTAAGGTTTCGAAACAAACCGAAGCTATCAACGTCCATCATCAAGTATGACAATTCAAGTCGCTAGATTAACTTTCCAGGGTGTATGAAAACCGAGATAATAAAATCTCGAGCCCCATACTAAACTTCGTCATACGCATGACCCCCGTGCAGATCATATATGCATTGCCCTTTCGTCTGCGAAATTTCATCTCTCTTTTTAACTACGATGGAATTCAATGAACTGTTAGCACTTCGTTGATCAATCAGGATCGCGGATTGCCAGAACATTGAAACTCCACCATGCTGTTATCAAGATCAGAAATATGTAAATTCCAGGGAAGCAACAAGAACCTCGGGTAACAGATTTCATCTGCTACCCGCACAAATTATTTTCAGTAATAGAACTCATCTACTACCTAATTATATTGTGCAACACCCATACATCACTATGTATTCTAGATCGCAACCTGCATCTACGCATAGCACGGCTCTGATACCACTGTAGGGTAACGCAGCAGAAAACAAAAATTTTCCGACCTACGCACCAGCCCAGGACCACTATGGAGACTGCATACAAGGTTTGATCATTTTTGTTACCGACTCGTAGCGCAGCGGAAGTAGAGTCGATGACGATCGGCGGTGCAGATCCTCGCAGCTAGGATTTACAACCTCCCAACCGCGAGGATGTATACCCTCGTCTTCCCTTCGGACAGCCCTCCGGGAGGTGGTCGAACAGTCCCCCGGACGGTGTCGCGGACAGCCCTTCGGGAGGACCTTCGAAACTCGAACGGTCACTCGGACAGCCCTTCGGGAGGACTCACAGAACTTGGACCGTCACTTGGACAGCCCTTCGGGAGGCACTCACGAACAGCCCCTCGGGCACTAAGATCAAAACTACGACCTCTCTACAGAGTTGCACACATACGGTGTCATCTATCTGGCAGGGCTTCGCCGTCCAGAACTAGTTCCCACCGGAACCCAGACAGCCTTTCGGCTCTACGAAACTCTTTTCGTGAGAGGGAGAGAGAAGCCAGATCATTGCATGGCACTTGTATGTGAGAAGGGATGAGTCTTTAGGCAGCCCCCTCCACCCCTATTTATAGGCCAAGCCCAAGGGTGGCTTCTCCAAGAAGCCAAGGGGAAAAATACCAAAGGACCCTCAAGGTGGCTTCTCCAAGAAGCCACCCAAAAAGCACTTTCACTATTCACGACGACATTTTTCAGCGTCCGTTCGAACTGAAAATATTTATGTGGGCTTAGAACATTTCCAGTACCCACTAAAATAATTTTCAACGCATTCTGGAACTATTCCATATTAGTGATTTTCATCTGCGAAAAGCATCTGAAGTGGTTCCGGCAGCTCCGGAACATTTCCGGTTTTTCTTCCAGAAAATTCCCAAAAGTTTCCAGAATGATTCTGGCACCCTCCAAGAATTATCGGGCATGTGCCGAAACCAATTTGACTTTATGGTATCCTCTGAAACAACTTTTCAGTTTCACCGGAACTCATCCGGTGACCTCTCTCTGCGGAACTTTTCCGCTGTCCGAAACTTTTTCGGTGATTTTCTCTCAGACTCCCTGTCTAGTATTCAGCAGATAGATGACCCTTAAGCGTGTGACCCTATAGGTTCGATGAAGTATAGACATGACCCGGAACCCCTTCCGATCAATGATCAACATCGGAGCCATGGACACCCATATTGACCCCTATACCCACACGAATGAATATTCGAGTGAACCTCCAGTTGCCGTGTGCTATTCCTGTTGTTTCACGATATGTTACAAATACCCGAGGTGAGACATGATGGCATTCCCGTGGATCAACAACTTGTCCACTATGCTAGTTACCTCGTTACCGGTATTGTTCTCTTTTCTCGTTACCGTGTTCCGGCATCCCCGTGATCAAATCACAAAGTGTCTGGCCAGACGATGATGGATACCGTAACACCGAGAGGGCCCAGAGATATCTCTCCATCGTCGGAGGAGCAAATCCCAATCTTGAGCTATCAAGTTACTTAACATACTTTCCCATGAACCCATAAGCCGCCGTAATAGCCATCCAGTTACGGATGACGTTTAACAAACCCCAAAGTTCATGAATCAAGCATGAAGAAACTCGATACTCTCATGGTCTGAGGAATCATGCAAACGTTAACCATCTCTGTGTTATTAACCATTAACTTGTGACGAAAGAATCTCATAGCATAACATCAATCGGGTCGATTCAACACAAATGTTCTTCTAACACTGTGCCCTCAAAGTTGCTGGCATAGACATGCCCATGATCAGGAAAACAGAACCATCATGCAACACTTGAGCTAGTCTTAGAGGCCAGACTAGGAATACATTTTACCGTTTATTATCCCACACGTGCATATGAGTCTTCCTCCGAGCCTCGTTTTATTTGCAGACTCGAGAATCATTGCAGTTATAGCATGGAACATAAACCTAATTATGAACAGGGAGATAATCAATAACATTTATTATTGCCTCTAGGGCATATCTCCTACAGGAGTTACCAATGGGAGCTCCTCTGGTGGATCCATGGAACAAACTGAAGATCTCCGACGACAGCACCGGCTTCGCTTCCCCTTCCAAGAACCGGGAGACTGGAGCAGTCACCTCCTCCAGCCCGATATCGACGCTGACGGGGACCTGGTCACCCCAAGCTGTGGCCGCCCCTCCGCTGAAGACTCGCAAGGCCTCCCAGGAGTTGATCTGCGCTTAGGTTCTTAGGCTGATGGCGTTCGGTCTGAGGCTGTTGGACATTCATAAGTCTGTAGCGTTTTATTGTAATGGCGTTTTGCACTCTTTTCATTTTCGTTTCCCGCTGAACTGCTCCTCTTAGTGAGCTGATGTATGACACGACTTGGGGGTTTCATTCGAGCAATGGAACCGGGGAGGTGCCTCCCTGTTCTTCTAAAATATTCTCAGTAACGGGACTGACATTCTGGCGCGACTTTTTTTTCTGCTGTCATCTTTTCTTGTAGCAGTTCGAGTTTTGTGACGGTTTTACGTTTTTTCACCAGTTTTCGTTTGATTCATTTATATCTCAGTTTTTTCTGTTTATTTTATTCAGGTTTCACTGAATCCCCCCACCCCCCTTTTCCTTCTGTTTTTTCTCTTTTGGTTTTCAAAATACATGATAGTTTTTAAAAATTTGAGAACATTCTTAAATTTCATTAACGTTTTAAACCCTTAAACATTTTTGAAAATTCGTGAATATTTTGCAAAATCCATGAACATTGTTTAAAATACTGTGGCTTTTTTTAAATAATTGTACTTTTTAAAACATTGTTGTTATTTTAAAAATCATGAACGTTTTTTAACCACAAACTCGTGTAAATCTCTGCATTATTCTTTATTAATGGAAAAAAAATTGCAGTAGGGCATATTCCCTACTGTTTTTGGTCAAAAAGAAACGTTTTCTAAATCCCCAAACATATTTTGAATGGACGACATTTTCAAAACCTGTCAAGAAAACTGAAGTCGGTTTTTTTTTCGGAGCCATGCTGGTTTTTCAGAGGGGCGAGCCCCACGAATAAGAAAAAAAACTAACCAGCGGAGCGAGAGACGAGCGAGAGAAGCATGCGCTTATGGGCCCGACCCACCGCGCGTTAACGGAGGATATTCGTCGCGCAAGGCATGCATAGAAACGAGACGCGAGGCAGGGCCCAACGGCCTCCGTCCCTTCGAACGGGGACTCGGTCAGTGAGCGACATTTTTTTTATTTTGGACAAGGACTTGGTCAGCGACGTCGACACCACACTGACCGGTGACTGCTGGCACTAGTAGTAGCATAGTCCCAGGATCAGGAAAGTGGCGCCCAAAGCATCGTGCGTTCACTCTACACGGTCGGGTCAAACGACAAAAGGTCAGATCAGCAGTAGTACACACGGACGGGTTTTCAGCCAGCGTCACTCCCTATCCACGTCGCGCTCAACGACTCGCGTAGAGTTCGCTTCAAAATCTCACTGATCGAGCCGAAGACGAGGAAAATTCTCCCGATTCAGACGGTTTACCAGCCTCCCCAGGTGGCCGGCGAGTGGCGACTGCTCCCCCAAAAGCTTCTGTTTGTATCTACACGTACTTGTCCTGGTGGAAGAGTACGAAAGGAACAGCCCCTCGTCTTGGATCAGACCTTTTTTTTTTCGGGGAAAATCAGAGAGCTTTATTGAGTAAACGCATTCTTGGAACAGTAAGCTAGGAGTCTCCTCAAGCTAGTTATCGGTCACATTGAGTGTGCAAGCACGTTTTGCACACAAGTGAGCCGGGAGATTAGCTGACCCGCTTACATGTTGTATAACAAAAGAGGAAAAATGAACACTAAGCTCTCCTATCTCTAAAAGTAAAGGAGCCACAATCAAACGAGAATTGTGGCGAGTGGTCCAGAGCGTCACCAACTTCAAGCAATCGACTTCCATTATCGCATGCGAGAATCCACGAAGAGAAGCAAACCGAACTCCATCTCGCAAAGAAAGTCCCTCCATGATCAAGGGATCCGAGATCCCCAAGTATGGCTTGCACCAGGCACCTAGTAGGGCCGAAGAAGAACGAGCAACACCTCCCGCACCCCCCTACCATCCGCCAGATTGAGAACTCCATCGGTGGTGATTTTTACAAAACCATCATCAGGAGGCCGCCACCCAAAGCCCGTCAAGACCCGTGTATCCTTGCGCGGCAAGTGAAGGAGTGCAATGGCCTCCTTCGTAGCTTGAATCGTCGCTGTAGAATCTCTTCCTTCTTCACCGTGCTTGATACGATTCCTGGAATGCCAAATAGACCACATAATAGTAGTGATCTTAGCACGATCATCATCGGTAAACCGCGGGTCGCATAAGATATCACGAGCCCACGAATCCGGATGTAGACGAGGAAGCCGAAGTCCGAACCATGCACACGCCTCCTCCCAGAAGCGTTTAGCATGTGAGCAATGAATTAGTGCATGTTTCAGATCCTCGTCCATGGCTAGACATACTTTGCATTTTCGAATCTCTGCAATATGTCTAAAGTTGAGAGTGGCTTCGTCTGGAAGAATCCCGCGAAGAACTCTCCACCAAAAAACTCTCACTTTTGGGATGACATTCAATTCCACAAGGCTTTCCACATCTGTTGATCATCAGTTGAGGTACCGGTAGCCGTCCCTTCGTCTAGAGCCAAGCGCTCGTTCTGATTCACAAGAGCACGGTACGCTGTCTTCACAGTGTAGTTGCCTGATCTTTCGATTGCCCAAGCAAGATAATCATCACCTCCACCCTGCCGGATAGGAATATTAAGAATGGCCTCAGCATCCGGGGCAATGAAAGTCTCCCTGACCACCTCATGTTTCCAAGACCAATTTGATGTATCAATGAGATCCGCCACCCTCTGAATGCCAGCGTTCGGTTGTCTAGAGATAGGTGACATAGATATAGTACCTGGAATCCATTTATCGGTCCAGACGTTGATAGTGCTGCCATCTCCAACACGGGAGATCAAGCCACATCGTAGGGCTTCTCTTCCTGCCATAATAGCCTTCCAAGTGGCCGAGGCCGACTTAGGCGTAGTAGCATGCATAAAATCTGTGTCAGGAAAATAACGCCCCTTCAATACTCTTGCACAGAGGGAATTAGGGTTCGTCAAAAACGCCATCCATGCTTCCCCAACATAGCGAGATTAAACAGATGCGGGTCTCTGAAACCCATCCCGCCTTTACACTTGGGTGTTGCTAGCTCTTTCCAAGACACCCAATGCATTGATCTTTTGTCAAGAGAACTGCTCCAAAAATATTTGGCCATAGGAGACGTCAAACTCTTGCAAACTTTCTTGGTTAACAAAAAAGTGCTCATTGGGTAGGTGGGAATAGCTTGAACCACTGATTTCAACAAAGTCTCGCGGCCTGCACAAGCTAATAATTTCTCCGACCATCCCTGGATTCTGGACCGGGCCCTCTCACTGATGTGGTCAAAGGTTCCACTTGTGATCCGGCCAACAGCAGTAGGGAGACCCAAATATTTCTCATTGAACGCCTCAACCTGAATGTTCAAGGTTGCCTTCAAAAGTTGCCTCAAAGATGTCGGTGTATTGGAGCTGAAATATATAGAACTTTTATCTCTATTGATACACTGACCCGAGGCATCTCCATATATCCTCAAAATTTCATTTAACCTGAGCGCACTTGGGTTACTTGCGTTGATGAAGATTAAACTATCATCTGCAAAAAGCAAATGGGTTACCCACGGTGATCTATAGCTCACTCGTAGTCCCCTATCAATGGTTCCACCATTGTAATATTTCAACAATGAGGAAAAACCTTCGGCACACAACAGAAATAAGTACGGTGACACTGGATCACCTTGCCGAAACCCTCTGGTAGGTGTAAAATATGGAAGTAGCTCCCCATTGATTCTCACCGAAAACCGGACAGAAGAAACACATTTCATAATCAGTCTAACGAAGCACATACTGAAACCCAACCGAGTCAATATTGCTTCAAGGTAATGCCACTCGACACGGTCGTAAGCCTTCATCATATCGAGCTTAACCGCACAAGAGAAGTTCTTTCCCTTCTTCCTCCTCTTCATCGTATGAACACTTTCATATGCAACAAGTACGTTATCTGTGATAAGTCTTCCGGGAACTAAAGCACTTTGCTCCTCACTAATAATCACATCCATCAAGCTTCGCAACCGATTCGTTATAACCTTGGCTGCAATCTTGTATAGCACCGGACACAAAGCTATGGGACGATACTGTGTAATTGATTGGGGGTGACGTACCTTTGGTATTAGTGTAATAGAAGTGTCATTCAAACCTGTCGGTAGTTCACCTCCATTAAGAAAGTCCAAAACTGTCAAGGTCACATCATTGCCCAACAAATCCCAATGACGTTGGTAAAACCCTGCAGTGAAACCATCCACACCAGGAGCTTTTGACTGCGCCATCTGAAACAACGCCAACTTGACCTCCTCTCCCATGTAGGGTTTAGTCAGCTCATCGTTCATGGCTTGGGTGACTCGCACCGGTATATGTGATAATAGATGACTGGAGTCAGCAAAACCCTGCGATCGGTACAGATTCTGATAGAAGGTTTGCACCTCCTCCTTGTCCTCACTTTCAGTAGCACAAACGGAGCCATCAGCTCGTCTCAGACCCGAGATCTTGTTCATTCGTTTGCGTTGTGCCGCTTGAGCTTGAAAGTAGGAAGTATTCCGGTCTCCCTCCCGGAGCCAAGGAACACGAGAACGCTGTCGGAGCCAAATTTCTTCCTGATGCAGTGCCTGCTTCAGCTTCTTAACAATGCTTTTCTCCTCCTCTATCGGACCTGTACCAATAGACCGACATCAAAGGCGATCCAATTTCTTCTGGAGCTGCCTGACAGAACGCGTCAGGCTTCCGAACTCCCTGGAACCCCAAGGTTCTAGCGTGGCCTGCAAAGTGCCCAGCGCCGACACAATACCCTGGAGTCGCGGCGTGCGTTGTATGCCCCGCCAGGTGTCACAAACCAAGCGGTCATAATCTGCGTGAGTCTGCCAGACGTTCTCGTATCTGAATTGTTTCTTTGTCATTTGTAGCACCCAAGATGCGATTCTATCCCAATCACGTGATGAATTCATGATTGGGGCACAATCGCATTTCGAGCGCATAGCAAGGTGGGTATCATTACAACATACCATGTACTGAATAGATGAGAATACAAGATAAAGGCTTACACTCGCCACAAGCTACAACATGAATACAACAATTCATCAATACATAGCAATCATCATACAGAAGAGCAGGATCCGGCTACGGATGAAACCAAACGAAAAAGATGAACAACATCCACCCTGCTAATCCCAGGCTCCCGACCCGGAACCTATCCCTTGATCGAAGAAGAAGCAGAAGAACTCCAAAACAATCAAGCATCGCTCTCACGTTAGATCATCGCTCTATCTGTACCTGCAACTGTTGTTGTAGTAATCTGTGAGCCACGAGGACTCAGCAATCTCATTACCATGGGTATCAAGACTAGCAAAGCTTAATGGGTATGGAATGGATAAGTGGTGAGGTTACAGCAAGCACTAAGCATTTGTATGGTGGCTAACTTACGAGTACAAAAGTAAGATGAGAGACTACGCATAACGGTCGTGAACTAGTAATGATCAAGAAGTGATCCTGAACTACTTACGAGTCAAACATAACCCCACCGTGTTCTCTTCTCAAACTCGCTCGAAAAGAGACGGTCACGGTTACACACGCGGTTGGTGTATTTTATATTCGGATCTGGTGTCAAGTTCTCTATAACCAGATATTAAAAATTCCCATCTGTCACATAACCGCGGGCACGGCTTTCGAAAGATCAAACTCTGCAGGGGTGTCCCAACTTAGCCCATGATAAGCTCTCATGATCCACGGAGACAATCCTCCATCTCGGGAGACCGCGAGTAACCACGAAATCCCGGTGCACAAGCTCTTCGAAGAAAGGAAAACAATCCCAAGGAGATCTCCCGGTGAGTCAGATCCGTATCCAGAGCCGCGCGCTCTCTATCTACGGACTCATCCGTCTATGCGAAGTGGACGATAGCCCAATACCATCGAGTTGCCCCGAGGCGGCACCGCCGACTGCTAGGTAGGTGGACCAACACTCATGTCGAGCACTGGCCCGGGGGTTGATTAAGAGACCTCGGGTGCTAGCCGGTCCCTGTGCAAGTTTTAGTTGTTATTAGGCAAATGGTAAAACCAATGTTGGATCTCCTCAGGAAAGCTTTACTTTAGACGAAGAAACAAGGGGGGCCCATAAACCCCGACCGCGTTAGGAACGCAAAATTCAAGGAACATAACACCGGTATGACAGAAACTAAGGCGGTAAGAGTGGAACAAAACACTAAGCAAAAGGCCAAGCCTTCCACCCTTTACCAAGTATATAGATACATTAAATAAATAAGAGATATTGTGATATCCCATGATATCCATGTCCCAACATAGAACAACCTGCAACTGCACCTGCAACTAGCAACGCTATAAGAGGGGCTGAGCAAGCGGTAACATAGCCAAACAATGATTTGCTAGGATGGTGAAAAATGTTAGAGGCTGTCATGGCAATTTGGGAGGCTTGGTAAACAAGTGGTAGGTAGCGCGACATAGCGATAGCATCGAGACAACTAGCAAAACAAAGATAGTAGTGGTATCCAGAGTAACGGTCATCTTGCCTGAAATCCCGCTAGGAAGAAGACCAAATCCATGAAGTAGACGAACCAACATAGTCGAACGGATCCTCACAATCGTAACGTAACCGGAACTATCGAGAAGAAGCACATCCGGAAAGAAGCAAACAACATGGTAAACACACTAGCATAAACATGACATGATGCACAACCAAGTATGATGCATGTTCGATTTAAAGAGGCATGGCATGGCAAAGTGCAACAAACAATACTGCAAATTAAGTGAAGCTCAATATGCAACGAGTTGCATATTAACGAAACACTACATTCAAATTATTTAGTTCACTCTCGGTTATGTACCCATCAATATTAAATATTGATTAACATGGCAAGAGGTGAAGCATAATTAAAATAATTATTTAGGCAAGTTTAAATGAGGCCGGAAACATCAAACAACAATTCCGGTAAACCCCCACATGTCATTTAGCAATTTAATGCAAACAACAGTTCTAAACATTTTAAATGTTGTTATCATGATGCGGATGACATATACAAGTTTTTATGCAATTTTATGAAAATGTTGACATGAGCATGTTATGAAGCATTTGGTCACCATGGCGGAACGAAAAGGGTGCCACGGCAACGACAACGGAAATGATGCCACGGTAACATTCCGATGATCCGACAACTCATCGAGATGTCGATGCAAAAGAAAATATGGATGTACGGAACATGCAAAAGATGGTGGGGTGATCCCGGTCCGGGTTCCCACGGGTCGACGGCATGGCAAACAAGGAGGAACATGCAATGACAACTCGGACACGGTACAAACACGAGCATTTCATACAAAACACGCATTCATCCACGGGCGGTCGTCTCGGCGGTCATACCTTTGAAGCGTGCATTTTCTAAGCGGATTGAGTTCGTAGTGGAAGTAGTGGTTCACGAGTCGAAGAGGAAGTAGTCGTTCATGTTCAGGGAGCGGTAGTGGTACACGGTCATCGCGGTAGTGGTACACGGTCATCGAGGAACTAATCCGCGGACTTGGGGCGACGGTAGTGGTACACACGAAGGTAGTCGAACTTACGCTTGCGTTACACGGGTCTTCGACGACGGTAGTGGTACATCTCGTAGTGGAACTTGGTGCATCCAAGGTCTTCGGCGTAGTGGTACACATTCCGTGGACGAACATGGGTGTCGTGGTACTTGGCGTCATTGTGGTCTCAGCGTACTTGGCGAATCCAGGGGTGCACCGGGCCTTGGCGTGCAGAAGGCACTTGGAACGGAGAAGCCATCGGGCTGCTGTTTGTTGGAAACGAGCTGAACCAGGGGAGGTCAAAGCAGCAGCGGCGGCAGCAGAGTTGGCCGGAGGGACGGCTCAGGCAGGAGCTCCATAGCACGGGGAGGAGGCCGGCGGAGATGCAACAGAGGATGGGCGCGGGCGTCGAACTGCCCGTGGGCCACGATGAGGTCGGGAAGGGGCAGAGGCTATGGCGTGGTAGGCAGCTGCCAAGGAGTTGGGCGGAGCAGAACCAAGGCAGCAGCAGAGCTCTGAGCTCGGCTCCATGGCGGCAGCTACGGGCGATGATGGATCGAGGGGACGACGCGAGGTCGCAGGGGAGCGGGCGATGGAGCAAGGTGGTGGTGGTGGACGCGCGCGTGTGGAGACGGGGCCGGAGAACGACAGGAGAGGAGGAGGGCGCGGAGGAGGCAAGAAGGCGCGGCGGCAGCCTGCTACAAGGTTGGGGACGCGAGCGTCCATGGCGTCGGGCCCATGCTAGAAAAGGGAGAGGCGAGAGAGATTAGAGAGGTTGAGAGAGAGAGGAGCACGGGGAGCAAATGAATGGAGAAGGAAGGGCGCGACGGAGCTCGGCGGCCTGGACTCGTCGGCCGGAGCGGCGGTGGGGTCACCGGGTGGCGCGGGGACGAAGCAGCAGGAGTGAGGGAGATCGATGTGAGGAGAGATGGCGGCGCTGCGGGATCGAGAGGGAGAGATCGAGAGGAGGGGGTCGGGGCTAGGGTTAACAGGGCGCCGGCTGGGCTGCCGATGGGCCTTGAAGGCTGGGCCTAGGAGGTTAGATTGGGCTGGTTGCAGCTTCGGAGCAAAAGGCCAACTTTCTCGCTATCTCCCATCTACAGAAAAATAGACAGAAGGAAAGAAATAGCTAGGGGTTTTTGGAAAATGCTGAAACTTCTCCTACAGAGTCTAAGAATTATACTTAGCCCAAGAAAAGAAGTTTCACGCGATATGGAAGAGTTGAATTCAAACTCATTTGAATTTAATTCAAATGGGTTGAACTAGGACGAGGTTATAGGAGTATCCAAAAATGCCGAGGATTTAGGTGTTGCCTGGAAAAGTGATGAAAGAATAAATGGGCAAAGTTGGAGATCAAGAACTGAGATAGGAAAAGGCATGGAGTTAAATTGTACGTGTGTTATGGTGCATTCCAACTAATGGAATATTTTATTATAGCTCCTTAATAATATTGGGAGACTTTGTATATGTTATAAAGAGAAATCACCATTGTGAATATCCCTCGATTTAAATAGATCAACGATCTATGCAATTTATTTAGCTGAGTTTTAAAAAGGGTTGCATGATGACATGATGCAATGATGAATGAACAAACAAAACAAATCACACGACGAAACTCGGAATACATGGAAGGCATCTGGAGCGTCGGTCTCGGGTCGTTACATCATTGGTCTCACCGGCAAACTCTCCTTAATTTCTGCAAACACAAAGCAATGATCAGACTCCACCGAAGGGATGTGCCTGACCCGTGTATGCTGAAAGAGCTGTCTGAATTCTTCATTTGCAAAAGCTCGATCCAATCTAGCTTTGACATTTGCTCCTCCTGCTTGATGATTATCGTAAGTATAGGTTGTACCAGACCAGCCCAAGTCTTGGAGAGAGATCTCATCGATAACCTCCCTGAAAACACGCATATGATTTTCAGATCTCAACGCTCTACTAAAGTGCTCACAGGCATACAAAGTCTCATTGTAATCCCCCATGCTCAACCAAGCTGCATGTGGTAGAGCGTGAAGTGTACGCAAGAACCGCCAGCTGTGATGTCTATCTTCTGCTCGCGGAGCTCCGTAAAAACCAGTGAAACGCCAATAAGCCGGATTTTGATTATTACTCTAGACAACCACATCAATGTGGCATTGGCTATAATTCTTTAACTCGACAGTTACATCTCGAGACCAAAAAAGACCAATGCCGCCACTAAGGCCAACACTGTCTACAGCGAAACATCCACTAAAACCTAGCGTATGCTTCAAATCCTCAACTCTTTTTGCTCTAATTTTTGTTTCCATTACAAAGAGAAGAGTGGGTCCTTCCAACTTCACAATACTGCAAAGTTCTCGAACTGCCTCGGGGTTCCCAAGCCCCCGGCAGTTCCAACTCATTAGTCCTGGCAGGACCGTGACGCGGTCTCTGTCGAGTTTTCTGGAGTGGGCTTCTTCTTCTTCGGCTCACGGGCGAAGCCATCACCCTCTATGTCATTGCTGGCTGAGATTGTATCATCCTTGGTCATGCTTGCGCCTACACCATCAGCACATGTTCCCCCATTAGTAAGAAGCAAGGTCTTCGCCACGGGTCTATAGACTTGGGTGGGAGCCTCTTTGCGTTTCGGTGGCTGCTTGCTCTTATGTGGAGAAATCACTTCCTCACCCGAATCCCTGTTGGTGCTCGAGTTTTTCGTGGTTGGCTTGCTGTTTGCACCTGATCTGGGATCCCTAGAGGAGTTATCATTGGACGACTGCTTCTTGAATTCATCCGGTGCATGAAGCTTAGGGCCAAACGGAAGATCCCCGTTCTCATCACGCGAACCCGGGGTTGGACAATAAAGTTCTGAGTGCCCCAATCTACCACAAGAGAAACAGAAATATGGCAGTTGTTCATACTGGATATCATACAAATCCACCTTCTTCCTCCTGGCAGAATCTATCAAAATCCACCGCCTGATTGGTTTAGCTACATCAATGGAGACCCTAGCCCACAGAAATCCCCCATTGTGGTCAAATTTCACCATTTGTGCATTTTGATCCATCTGCTTGGCTATTGGACTCCACCATGCCTCATCCCTCAAATTGTAGGGTAAATTGATAACCCTAGCCCAAACTTGTAGCCGGTCAAACTTAACTTCGTCCGGCCTCATGCATTCATCAAACTCGGCTAGCACCACAACATTCTTGTTTATATGCCATGGCGATCCTCCCCAAACTCGATCCCTATCTCGCTGATTCTCAAATTCTGCCATGAACACATTGATTCCTGCAGATCGGAATTGCAATCCACGTGGGTTCCCCCACGCCGGCCGAAGGGTGTTGGTGATGGTCTGGATATGAAACTGGTTCCGATGAAGTACCTTCCCAGCCAGCAACCACTTCGCCGGTCCTCCATCGACCCGATCGTCGAGCACCAGAGGAGTCGCATCTTCCTCTGATATATCAAGCTTTCCCAAGGCCTCCTCGAGTTTCTTCCTGACATCAAAGCCCGCCTCGGGATCGCTCCCCGCGGCGCCATGGGCAGCCATCAGCGGCCCACTTCCCTCGCTCTCTTCCCCCTTCACATCGGCGACGAGTCCTCGGGCGGAAGCCAAGTTCCACTTCAAAACCCTAATCGCCTCGGGCGCCGCCAGAGGGTTTTAGGTTTTTGGGGAAAAAACCATTAGTTGAGTCATCACTGGGCTAGCTCTTGGATTTGACCCAAAGCGGAAAATCTCCCGTGCACGGGAGGTCCCGTGCCTTCATCTGCCGTAGAAATACACCAGCCATATACTCGTAGAATGGGTGCTGAGATGTGTCAGCTTTAGGCCTGAGAGAGAACGAGAGATTGACTGCATGGAAACATGATTCTCTCTCCACCCATAGAAAAGCTAGGACTTTATTTTTCTTGTGAGATATTAATTCATTTTTATCTTACGAAATAAAATTCTATTTTTAAATCTTTTTACATATTTGAATTTCTGATGTCGAGATCTTTGAAACAAAGATCAAATTTGAATATATTTTAAGCGGTTTTAAAATTCATGAAACATATTTCGCTCATTTCTAACAAACATATTTCACTCATTTCAAAACGATGATTTCACTCATTTGGAAACACTTTCTCTTATTTTAGAAGTCTTGTTTCACTCAATTATAATAAATAATTTTGATCATTTTCAAAAAGAATGATTTCACTTGTTTCAAACAACATATTTCACTCATCAAATAACATAATTCAATATTTTCTAAATCATTAACTTCATTTAATTCAAAATACTTATTCCACACAACTAAAAAAGTCACTTATTTCAAGGAAGCAATTTCACTCATTTCACACAATTCAGAAAAATGTTTTCACTCATTTCAAACAACTGATTTCAGTCAAATAGGAAAACATATTTCACTCATTTCAGAAGACTTATTTCACTCATCATTTCAAAACACCAGCTTTACTCATTGGAAGAAACTGATTTCACCCATTTCAAAAAACATATTTCACTTGTTTCAGAAGACTTATGTCGGTGTACTAAAGTTTGGATCCTTTAGTACCCCATACTTGTGCACGGACGGTTGTAGCCGTACCCGCGGCAAGGCCTGCCGGGGGACAACTGGAAGCAAGTACAAGACTATCGAGAAGGCATTCAAACCAGTGACCAAAAGACGGAAGCCCAAAGACCGGATCCCTGGCAAGATCCTTGCCGGGATGGCCTGCGAAGACCCGGCAAGGCTTGCACCCAGCAAGATTCCGCCACTCTGCCACCGCTCCAGCGTAGCGACTAGCCTGTCATTTGGGTTTTGTCCTCCTGGATACGTGTCATGGCACTAGTAGTGGACGGGCTTAAGCGGTGCTGATGGGACGGCCCCTTTTTTCATCCCCAAGAAAGTAAGGGACACCTAAACAGAGCATTTAATGCGTTTGTCCTAAATCGTCAATGATAAGCATGTAAACACTGTAGTAACTTTACACCTCTTGTATGTACTGTACGCCACTGTTGGTGACCCCTTGGACGTATAAAAGGAGGCCCAAGGCGTAGCTGCAGGGGAGAGGACTCTCTAGCCCATTCTGCATGCGTAGCTGCTGCTCGAACATACTATTCATCGCAAGCGCCCATGAAGCTTGGGCTTAATCACCCACAATAAACTAAAGCAGGAGTAGGGTATTACGCTTCTCGGCGGCTCAAACCTGGGTAAAAATCCCCTTGCGTTGATCGTTGGATCTGCTCTTTGTGCATACCTCTTTCCCTGCCGAACCGTAAAAAGGATCCATGCGATCCCATAGGTGTCGTACGCTGATATCTTTGGCGCGCCAGGTAGGGGGGTAGGTTGCGCGAACCTGATCTAGCGATCAGCGCGGCAGTTTCTTGATCATTTTCGTCGCCATGGCTCCCAAGAAGAAGGGTTTGGCAGCAGTTGGTCCATCTGCGTCCGGTTTGCCCGTGCCTTCACGGACGGGTGACGGTGTGGACGCAGGTGGAGGAGGTGGAGGTCTTGAGTTTCCATGATGTTCTGGCGATCAAAGCCAGGCGAGCGGCGTTGTTCGCAACGGCGACAACAACCCGCACGCCGCTAGGTCTAAGGACGGAGCCGTGCCGCCTACAGGTGGTGCAGCGAACTCCATGGACGAGATGGCGCCTTCCAAGGCACCCACGCCGGCGCATGCGCGGCGGCCTTCGCAGGTCGTGCGTGATGAACAGCGCCGTGACGTCGGTGGTTCTAGGCGTTCCCAAGGAAAGACCCCTGCGCATCATTCCCGAGACGCGCGGGGCCAACATGCACGTCAAGATGCCGATGGAAGCGCGGCGCGGTCGCGGGACCGTGATGGAGCTCCTTCTAACACAGTTAGGAGTCAGAGCACCTCACGTTCTTCGCACCTTTCGACGCCGCCTACACCAGCAGAAGCGTTGGCGCGAGCGCAGCTGCTCCTGGATTTCCCTCCCGCTCCGGAGAAGCTCGAAGAATGGAGAGCTGCTATTCAGAGCCTCATCGGCTTCGCCAACGGAGATGGGCCGCAGCAGGCGGAGCCTTCGCGGCGGCGGTCCATCAACCCGACGCGTGCCGGTGCCGAAAAGACTGGAGGTGGAACGACTACGATGCATTCTCCTCCACGACAGCAACAACGGTCGCTAACTCGGCAAACCGACATCTGTGATGGCAATTCCACGGTGTCGTCTGATCCTTGAACGCGTCGCGATCAACGTCAAGTTCTTCGGGAGCGAAGCAAAGAAGACACTCAAACTACCATCGAGCGGCGACGGGAAGCGCGCTATCAATCTGATAGACACACGAGGCCCACTGTAGACAAGCCTGCGCCGGGGTATTCCAGCGACTTACCTTATGAGGTGGGTTGTCCAGCGTTTACCCGCGAGCTACGGCGAGTCCAGTGGCCCAATTCTCAAACATTCAAACCGGAGGTCCCGGAGAAATACGACGGCAAGACTCATCCGTCAGAGTTCCTGAGCATCTACACCATCGCGGTGCAGGCTGTCGGGGCTCGAGACGACAAGATACTCGCCAACTACTTCCCGTTGGTTCTCAAGCCCAACGTCAGGTCGTGGTTGATGCATTTGCCGGAGAATTCCATTTCCTCCTGGGCAGACCTGTGTCATCAGTTTGTTGGCGCCTTTACTGGAGGCCACCAAGCTCCTGGCCAGGAAAGCGATTTACATCTCATTCCCCAGAAAGAAGGTGAGCCTTTGCGCAAGTACATACTGAGATTTAGCCGAATACAGCACAATATCCCAGACGTTCATCCTGCCGCTGTTATTAGCGTGTTCCATCAGAACATGCGCAATCGCAAGATGCGGGAAGAGCTGGCGATGAACAAGGTCAGGGATATTGCCGAGCTCTATGCTCTGGCTGACAAATGTGCTCGGGCTGAAGAGGGAAGGAGACTCCCCGGCGAGGATGCCGGGGCAGGAATTGACTCTGAAGGTGAAGATGCCGCTGCCCCGACAAGGAAAGGTCGACGGCGTAACAAGAAGCGCAAAGGCAAGGATGTGCTTATCGTCGAGGAATTCGGCAACCCCGGCACCGCCAAGAAGATCAAGGTCGATGGCCCCGGTAAGGAGGTTGCCGGGTGTGCCTCCTGCCAGGCCTTGGCGGCTGCCGACAAGCCGGAGGGCTCCGACAAGCAATACTACAAGATCCACCGCACTAAGGGCCATGATCTCCAAGATTGCCGGCAAGTTGAGCAGCTTGTCGAGAGGCAGAAAGCTGAGTATGAAATGTGTGACAAGGAGAGAGCCCAAGATGGTGCTGAGGGGTCTGGCAAGAAGCGCGGTAGCCGAGGAGGTCGCCGCGGCAAGGCCAAGCAACAGAAGGAGAGGCCCGCTTGAGGCCGCGACAAGGAAGAGGGGGTTGATGATGACAACGAAGAGGATGACGAGTCCAGCGAGCACGAGTTCCAAAAGGCTACAGAGGCTATGTGCGTTGACGGAGGCGCCTCGTTGCATTTTTCTCACCGCCGACTTAAACAGTGGGTGCGCGAGATTAATGCGACAGAGCCGTCAGTCGATGCCCGGAAGCCTCTGAAATGGTCCAACACGCCTATCATTTTTTACGCTGAGGATCACCCTGATCGCACAACCGCGGTCGGGTGTTTGCCATTGTTGGTTTCACCAACGATTCGCAACCTCAAGGTGACAAAAATGTTAGTTGACGGTGGGGCCGGTTTGAACCTGATCTCGCCTAGTGTGATCAAGAGGTTGCAAATTCCTGACGAAGATCTCGAGGAAACCGGCACGTTTCAAGGGATCAATCCAGGACGGAGGCAGCCGAAGGGCAAGTTCACATTGCCGGTGACATTTGGCAGTAAGCTGAACTACAGAACAGAAAAGATCGTTTTTTATGTCGCCAAGATTATGTTGCCATATAACGGGATTCTGGGCCGTCCAGCGCTGGCCAAATTCATGGCGGCCTCGCACTACGCTTACAATGTATTGAAGATGCCCGGGCCGATGAGCGTCATCACTGTCAACTCCGATAAGAAGGATGCGCTTATCTGCGCCGACCAACTCTACCGAGAGGCAGTTGCAGCATCTGACGCCAAGGCACTTGCTCCTGCCGCTGAAGCTCCTGGGGGGAAGAAGAAGACCGGCAAGACCTCTAGCACACACTCCGGCAAGCGCACCTCCTCGGAGTGCTGCGCTCCCGTCGAGGATGTGCCGGAGAGCTCCACCGGCAAGAGCAAGAAATCCAAGGCAGCTCCACCAGAAACTAAGAAGGTGCCCGTCAAGGAGGATGGTACGGGAGGAACTTTCACCATAAGTTCCACCCTCAATGACAAATAGGAAAGCGCGCCCGTTGCTTTCCTGCGGGCGAATATCGATGTGTTTGCATGGCAACCATCTGATATCCCCGGTGTTCCCAGGGAAGTAATTGAGCACCACCTTGTTGTCTGTCCTCATGCACGGCCCGTCAAGCAGAAAGTTAGGAAGCAGTCTTTGGAACGGCAAGAATTTATTGCCGAAGAAATCAGGAAGTTGGAAGCGGCAGGTTTGGTCAGAGGAGTGCTCCATCTGACGTGGTTGGCCAATCCAGTTGTAGTGCGCAAGGCGAATGAAAAATGAAGGCTATGTATCGACTATACAAACATCAATAAAGCCTGTCCAAAAGATCCTTTCCCCTTGCCGCGCATCGACCAGATTGTAGACTCCACTGCCGGCTGCGATTTGTTGTCGTTTCTCGACGCCTATTCAGGGTACCATCAGATTTTCATGGCAAAGGAAGACAAAGAGAAAACCGCATTTATCACCCCGTGTGGTACGTATTGTTTCTTACGTATGCTTTTCGGGTTGAAAAGTGCTGGTTCAACGTTTGCAAGAGCGGTCCAGATCAGTTTTGAGCCTCAGCTACATAGAAATATGAAAGCCTATATGGATGACATAGTGGTTAAAACTAAGGACAAAGCAACGCTCATACAAGATTTAGAAGAGACATTTGCAAATCTGCGCAAGATCAATCTGAAGCTCAATCCCGAGAAGTGTGTGTTTGGCGTTCCATCCGACAAGCTTCTCGGGTTCTTTGTATCTCAGCGTGGGATCGAAGCAAATCCCGACAAGATCAAGGCAATTGAGCAGATTGAAGCACCAAGACACGTCAAAGATGTGCGTCGACTTGCCGGCTGCATCGCTGCTCTGAGCATGTTCATCTCCAAATCTGCTGAGCGCGCCCTGCCCTTTTTCAAAATCTTGAAGAAGGCAGGTCCAATGAAATGGACTCCGGAAGCGGAGGCAGCGCTGCAGGATTTGAAGAGGTACCTCTCTTCTCCGTCAATACTAGTCGCGCCTAAACCACAAGAGCCGTTGCTGCTATATTTAGCGGCAACAAATCAAGTGGTTAGCGCTGCGTTAGTAGCGCAGAGAGAAGTCGACGAAGAAGCAGCAGCGGCGGCAAGACCGTCAAATGACGAGCTGGGATCTTCCCCGGCAGGGTCTGGTGCCGACAAGGCAGAATCTGCAAGTCAAATGAAGCAACACAAAGGAAGAAGATGGTGCATCGCCCAGTTTATTTTGTCAGCTCCCTTTTGCAGGGGGCTAGGTCAAGATACTCTGGCGTGCAGAAGTTGCTCTTCGGCCTCCTTAGGGCCTCAAGGAAGCTGCGCCATTATTTCCAAGCACATGAGATCACCGTCGTCACTCAATTCCCGTTGCAGCGGATTTTACGAAATCCAGATGCGACCGGCAGGATTGTGGAGTGGGCGTTGGAACTGTCAAGCTTTGATCTCAAGTTTGAAAGCACTTCAACAATTCAGAGCAGAGCCTTGGCGGAGTTCATTGCAGAATGGACCACAACGCTAGACGAAGAAAGTCAAGAGACAACTCTTCCCGGCAAGGAAACAGATCAAGAATGGATTATGTATTTTGACGGGGCTTACTCGCTACAAGGCGCAGGTGCTGGCGTGCTGCTTGTCGCACCCACCGGAGAGCACCTCAAATATGTAATTCAGATGCACTTTCCCCGGGAGAAATCAACAAACAACACTGCAGAATATGAAGGGCTGCTTGCCGGTCTCAGGATCGCAGCGGATCTTGGAATTAAGAAGCTCATCGTCAGAGGTGATTCACAGCTTGTCGTCAAGCAAGTGAACAAAGACTACCAGAGCCCGTTGATGGAAGCATACGTAGATGAAGTGCGGAAATTGGAGGAGCGCTTTGACGGTCTGCAGATAGAGCATGTTCCTCGAGCAGAGAACAACATTGCGGGGAGTGATGGTATGGATACCGATAGGCGACGTTCAAAGTTGACATCTTGCAGAAAGGAGCACAGCAACAAAATGCTAAGTTGCAGAACTTTAAGTGAATTTCTTTTTACTTTGAGGTTATTTTCCTTGAACGATTTTGGCCTTTGTATGGAAAACCTGCACGCGAAGGAACCTTGTCGTGATCGGTTGCGCCCTTACTCTGTTTCGAGTCCGCTCAACAGCCTAGGTGGCTGCACTGAAAACGTCAAGGTATCTTGCCGGTAGCGACACCTCCAGCAGGCTGCTAAGGATCCGTTCCTCAAAGCGCTCGCGGAAAGGGTGCGCGCGCCGGCAAGTTTTCCCAATAAGCGTAGGGCATGCACCATATAGAAAGAAATCCGACAAGGGAAATAGCATGCATTCATCCAAAACATAGCAAGTTATATTACATTGATAGTTGTCGTGATTCTAACATGAGATGAATTTGTCTTTGGCATGGACTGGCGGCAAAGATGAAGCGAAGTGGCTAGTCCCTGCGCTGGCCTTCGACCCTCTTGACTTGGCTCACCTTGTCGATGATGGGCGCGACGAGCTCTTTGAGTGCCTCGAGGTCGACATTCTCCGGCAAGCTGTCGAGAACGTTGGTGAGGTTGATGCCAGGGTTTCTTGTGCACCACTTTGACGAGCACCTTGAGGAGGACGGCCCGGCAGAGTTTGCGGGATTCGTTGGCCAGATGGGTTGCTCGTTCAGAATGAAGCCGCTTCAGGGCATCAACGACGCTCTCGAAGAACATGGTCAGCTTGGCTCTCGAGGACACCCTGTCGTCAGAAGAATAGTTGAAGTTCTGCAGGCCTATGGTAGACAGCTCTGCTGCAATCCTTTCCGCGACGTCAACCAGGCGGTCGGTCCAGATCTTCACTTCCGCGCACATATCCTGCGTCGTGCATTCAATATGCGCCGTGGGGAAGCGCGGTAAACGAGATAATTACGACAGTTAAACTCCTGCCACGCGTGCCTGTACACTGTTTGGGCCTAGCCCAACAACGCCTCGCACCCGTGTATGGCCTAGGCCCGGGGGCTCCTGTCGGTGTACTAAAGTTTGGGTCCTTTAATACCCCATACTTGTGCACGGACGGTTGTAGCCGTACCCGCGGCAAGGCCTGCCGGGGGACAGCTGGAAGCAAGTACAAGACTATCGAGAAGGCATTCAAACCAGTGACCAGAAGACGGAAGCCCAAAGGCCGGATCCCCGGCAAGATCCTTGCCGGGATGGCCTGCGAAGACCCGCCAAGGCTCGCACCCAGCAAGATTCCGCCACTCTGCCACCGCTCCAGCGTAGCGACCAGCCTGTCATTTTGGTTTTGTCCTCCTGGATACGTGTCATGGCACAGTAGTGGACGGGCTTAAGCGGTGCTGATGGGACGACCCTTTTTTCCGTCCCCAAAAAAGTAAGGGACACCTAAACGGACACATA
The DNA here is from genome assembly GCA_011799875.1 of Thinopyrum elongatum. Classification (NCBI taxonomy): domain Eukaryota; kingdom Viridiplantae; phylum Streptophyta; class Magnoliopsida; order Poales; family Poaceae; genus Thinopyrum; species Thinopyrum elongatum. The sequence continues at coordinate 160,743,054 of CM022303.1, read as the reverse complement.
AACGGAGCATTTAATGCGTTTGTTCTAAATCGTCAGTGATAAGCATGTAAACACTGTAGCAACTTTACATCTCTTGTATGTATTGTACGCCACTGTTGGTGACCCCTTGGACGTATAAAAGGAGGCCCAAGGCATAGCTACAGGGGAGAGGACTCTCTAGCCCATTCTGCATGCGTAGCTACTGCTCGAACATACTGTTCATCGCAAGCGCCCCTGAAGTTTGGGCTTAATCACCCACAATAAACTAAAGCAGAAGTAGGGTACTACGCTTCTCGGCGGCCCGAACCTGGGTAAAAATCCCCTTGCGTTGATTGTTGGATCTGCTCTTTATGCATACCTCTCTCCCTGCCGAACCGTAAAAGGGATCCACGCGATCCCATAGGTGTCGTACGCCGACAACTTATTTCACTCATCACTTCAAAACACAAATTTTACTCATTTCAAAATCTCATCCGTTTCAAAAGCATATTCCACTCATTTCAAAACAATGATTTAACTTCACAAAAATAAATTCTCTCGTCAAAAAAATTTAATTCACTCATTTAGAAAATATAATTTCACTCGCACAGAAAAATCTGCGATGGGTGTGTGGTGCGTTGCATGGTAGAGTGAGTCAATGTTAAAAAAATGAGACCAACCCAAGGGCTAATCCTCGTTGGCATTTTTTTATAGGAAAAACTCCACGGGCACCACACGTCCAAGCCGGGGCTTGAACTCGGGTGGGCTGGCAGCTACCCCAGCTGCCCAGCCAACAGGTCGACGCCTCGTCCTCAAGAGTGGGTCTTGGTTCTTGTCCACAGTGGCGATGGTGCTCCTGCCCTTGGTTCTTGTCGGGCGGCTCATCCTTGCTCCGGCGATGGCTGAGTCTGTGTCGGCATGTTGAAGGAGGAAGAAGCACAGGGATCCAGGGGCCTTTGTGTGATTTTCGTTTCTTTCAGGGTGCTCTGTGCAAGTTTGGTGGACAGCTGTCCTGGTTGTGCTGTAGCGGTAGTATGTGTGTGTACTCGTATCTGTACTGTACCCGTTGGTTATGGATGAATACGAGTGCTTTTCCTCAAAAAAAAAAAAAGTGGGTCTATGTTATTTTCCTCTAGACTAGACCTCTGTCAAAGCTGCCTGCACAAAAACTAGTCAACATGCATGTGGAAAGAATGATTATACAATCATGTATGATACATGCATACGGGGAAGGCGTTTGCATGCACTCGAATCTCCAAGGGAAGCAACGGTGGATGGAGGCACGGGACGTCCCGCGCAGGTAGGAATCTCTTTTCTCGGATCTGACCGCCACTCGTGGATTAACAATGGGACTTTGCTCTAGTATACATGAATAAATGACGAACTTCCACCGACCCCGGCGGTGCTCGAGTCAGGGCTTCCGTGGCAAACGGCGATGTGGGTGAGCGATGACGGAGTCGCCACAATGGTTGATGCAGTCGGTTCAGTCTTCTTCGGTGTGTCCATGGATTTTTCACTGCTTGTTTGTTGTTGCGCAGCGCAGGTGGTCTGTTCAGTGATCTTCGGCGACGCCGGCCTTGCATAGTTCTACTTCGTAGTTCTTCGTCAGAGTCAGAGTTGTGTTGCCCTCGTCACGAGTAGCAGAGTGCTCGGCATGGACTTTGTGTGACTCCACGCACTCTCTACGGGGCTGGTTGGATTGGCGGTCGTCTGTTGTGAAGTCGAAGTCGCTTGCTAACGAAGAAGGAACGGCGATAACACTTGCTCAGGAAGAAGTGTCGACGGTGACGCTAATGTGGTACCTCGATGAGACCTTCTTTATGTATTGTCTGTATGGATTATCTTTTGTGTGTCTCCTCTACGTATTGTCGGGTTTTTCACATATTTATTGTTAACTAATCAGACAATTATCTTCTTAATTAATGCATGAAACAAATCTTTAACCTTCATTTTAAAAATAAAATAAAATAAATAATGACGAATTGACCAAAATTGCATTCCAGAAGTTCTCGTCCATGGCGACAAGGAAAGAAATCACATCAACAATTCAGCATGCACGAGGCATGAGTTCGTGCGTGCAATCCAATGCAACTGCGACGGAGCTAAGGCACGGACGCCGTGAAGGCATCACCGCGGCCTCCGCTTCTTCCAGAGGTAGATTATGAGGGAGAACCCGCCGCGGCCGTCCCGCAGCTCGGCCTCCTCCGCCGTGATCCACTCGGTCACCGTCGCCACGCTGCCGGCCGACGACGACGCCGCGGATGTCGACGCCACCGATACTGTCGGGGACGAGTCCGAGCCCGACCTGAACGGGCCCCGCCTCCACGATCCCCTCATCTCGCGCTCGCCGCTGCTCTCGGCATGGCGGCTCCGGAAGGAGTTCCGCCTTAACGCGTGCATGCCGACGTCTTCATCCTCCATGTCGTTGTCGTCCACCGGGTTCGCCCTGTCAGTGTCGAAACGGAGGACGAAGACGGCGGCGGCGTCCTGGGCGAAGAGCCAGCCGTGGAGGTCCCACGTGACGCGGACGGCGCGGCCGCCGCGCGGGAGGTCTAGCCTCTCGCTGCCGCGGAACTTCCACGGGAGGCGCCGGACCTGGAGGGCCCTCTTGCCGTCCAGGGCTACCCACATGGCCGCCTCCTCCACGGCGACGGACACCTCGTGCTCCTCGCCGGCGACGGCCACGGTGGTCGTGTACGCGCCGCCGCATCCGGGGGGGAAGGCGTTCTCGCGGCGTGAGAGGAGGAGTCCAGCGGACGCCGCCGGCGAAGGCAACGACGACTGGAGGTCGCCAGCAGCCAGGGCGAGCTCGCCGTCGATCGACACGAGCACGAAGTACCCGGACAGCGGCTCCGGCCGGCGCGGCGCGAGGCGGGCGCGCGAGAGGTCCCACGAGAAGGCGACGGAGTGGCCGGACGCGCCGGAGAAGCGCTTGGACCCGCGCCGACGCCACGGGAGCAGCGGCAGGAGCACGAAGCGCGCGGGCGCGGCGGCGCCGGCGAGGCCGATGTCGACGGTCAGGACGAGGCCCAGCGCGGCGCGGGACCACGACAGGGTGATCGGGCCGAGGTGCGTCCAGTAGACGGACGTCGCCGAGGAGGCCTTGGCGGCGGAGGAGTCGGCCCGGCCGCTGGCGAAGCAGGAGAGTGGCATCTGGTAAGCGCGCTGGACGCGGAGACGGTGGTGGGATTGGTTTTTGAGTGGACGACTCGGCCGGAGGTGGAGCCGGGAGTTGTTGCGGCAGTGAGCACGTGGCGGCGACTTGATGGGAAAGGGTGCCGGCGAAGGTTGACGGGATTTGCTTCCATTTTTTCTTCATTATTTGGGTCGCTGTGGCCCGCACGGTACTCTATTGTGTCGTGTTTTTCCTTTTTAATTTCAGACTTCCTAAAACACCCGGATTGCCTACTTTCTATTTTTTGAGGGAACCGATCGTCTACTTTTTTTTTTTAACATCAGTACAGACGCAAGCGCTCATACATACGCGCATACACTCATCCCCATGAACGCACACACGCACATCCTACCCCTATGAGCACCTCCGAGAGACTGAGCCGGTATGTCATCTTGAAATTTACGAAGTCACCGTAGGCGCCTCGTCGTCGACGAGAACGTCTCCTCCCACTGAAAGCGCATCGCCGGAAATCCTAAAATAAATCCAGAAATAATGCGAGCACCAAGACTTGAACCCTGGTGGGCTGGGGATACCACTGTCCCTCTAACCATCCAACCACAGGTTGGTTCGCCGGATCGTCTACTTTCTAGGTATATTGCTTCTGTCAAGTAAGAGCATTTTCAATAGAAGATGTAAATTTTGGAGATGTAAATAAAGATGTAAAAATTTACATCTTTAAAATATGTTTTTGCATCTTCAAAAAATGCCAACTCCAACAGACGATGCAAAACGAAGATGTAAAACAGCTACTCCAAATGCAAAACCGGCCGCAGGATGCGCGGCTGCTGTTCAGCCACTGCACACCCGCATTTGCACATGAATTTTCATAACTCTAACAACAAAAGTGCATCATCAACTATAGTTTTAAATCCTACAAGCAAAGGTCCATTGTCTCAAACAAAGTTGTTGGTCCAACAAATGAAAATGCATATAGACATCACTCAATTGTGTGCTCTCGGTTGTCACTAGTGCCATTGTAGATGGTGGTATGATCATCATCAATGGCATCTTTGTCGACGTTTTCTTGCGTTGAAGTCTCGTTGCCGCGAACTTCACCGGAAGCACCTTCATTGCCACCTCCCATGCCGCTCATGTTGCCACCGAAGCCACCTCCCATGCCACTCATCATGTTGCCGCCAAAGCCACCTCCCATGCCACTCATCATGTTGCCGCCGAAGCCACCTCCCATGTCACTAATCATGTTGCCGCCGAAGCCGCCTCCCATGCCGCTCATGTTGCCGCCGAAGCCACCACCCACGCCACCGAAGCCACCATCCGTGTTGCCACCAAAGCCACCTCCCATGTTTCCACCAAATGCGCCATTCGTGGCACCACCCATCATGTTCATGTACCCGCCCATTCCACCTCCCATTCCTCCTCCCATGGCACCTCTCATTTCCCCTCCCATTCCTCCCATGGCACCTCTCATTCCTCCTCCCATCATGCTTCTCATGATTCTTCAAGAGCATTTCATCGCGACAAAGTTCGACATACGCCTTTGCCTTGGCATCAAGAGTAGATGTGTCCATGAACATAAACTTGAGTGCCTTCTCCTCGACCATCTTTATCTCCTTGGCCGCCGCCTTTCTCTCCTCAAGCTCAACCTTTCTCTCCTCGGCCACCGCAAACCTCTCTTCGGCTGGCACCCTCCGTTGCTCGGCTTCACTCCTCTTCTCCATTTGTTTGAGCTTCAACAATTTTTTTTCTTCCACATACTCTTTTCTTGCCATGACGATGGCATCAAATCCTTCCTTGAGATCAGTCTCCGGCCTTGGTTCCCTTCACTTTCTTAGTTCCGTCGGGCCTATACGATTTAGTCGCCGAGTGAGGGGTGGGGCCCCTTCTCCCATCACTGAGGACATTTTCTTCATCCTCCACCACCACACTCTTCTTCTTCGAAGCATCGAAAACTTTTCTAGTTTTCCACTTCTCCTCATCCTTGAGCTCTTTGAAGCAATGATGGAAAGTGAAAGCTTTTCCTTTCTTCTTCCTCTTCTCTCCTTTGTTGTTCCTCTCTCGAAATAAGCCTTGCGCAATCATTTTCTACAAGAAAACAATCGGCATGTCATCATCAAACTAGTCAACATTTCAACAATTGCGGAAAGTAGAGAAAGCACACATAAAGAGAAAATGATTATTACCAAGTCACTATCATCGCAACCACTCGGGTTCATGCGATTAACATTTGCCAAGCAACCCACCCACTTTTGACATTCGGCATTGATGGTGCCCCAACGTTGATGAAGCGAGTCACTTGAGAGGTAGTGGATGCTAGTGTTGCATGCATAGAGGTAATCCTTGATGTGTTGCCAATATGTGTTGGCGGATTGGTCGGTCCCAACGATTGCATGTTGAGAGACTTTCTTTCAAGCGGTGCAAATCACCACATCTTCGGCGTTGGTATAATTTGCGGTTCTTCCCTTTATAACGAAGACCTCATCATCCATGTCAAGATTGTCATCACCATATTGTGGAGTTTCATATTCTTGTAATGCATTCTCATGTGAATAATCATCATTTGTCACATTTGTCGCGCGCATGAAAGCTTCATCATCGAGACTACAAATGGGCATACACGCAATCAACTACACATTCTATTGGAATGGACAATTGAAACAACAAAGAAATGCACAAATATAATTTTTACCTTTGCGACATATCATCGAACACGTTGGATGCGGTTGCCATCGGCGTGGACACATCTTCCTCCATGGCCGACGGCGACGGAGGAGGAGGTGGATGAGCAGCTCCGTAGCCGAAGGAGGACAGCATGGTCGGCGGCGGCTGCAAATCGCCCGCCGTAGCCGCGTCCGGCTTCGAGATTTTCGCCGACCGAGGTTGGTTCCCCGACGGGTTGCGGCCTCGCGCCGCCGGCCGCTTCACGCCTCCACCGCGAGGCTTGGAGGCCCCTTTCTTATTTGCAGCCTCCGGCACGACGGTGATCGACCGGGGTGGGGCGAATTAGCGCAGAGGCGGCATGGAGGCAGAGGCGGCCGCATTGGGGAAAGTTGGCGCGGAGGCGGCAGCCATGGCGAGGCCGGTCAGGGCACCGACGGTGGAGTTGGAGAAGGCGGCAGGGTCATCGATGTCGCCATGGCGGCGGCGGGCGGCGGGCAGGAGGCAGGCGGGAGTCGGGCGGCGGCTGGTCGCGCAGAAGTGAAAGGAATGGCAGTTGGGCGGTTGGCGCGCGGTCGCATTTTTACATCTTCTGTAGGTGGAGATGCAATTTTGCACCGCGAAGTGTTGTAGTTTACATCTCCGGGTGGCGGGGATGTATTTTTTTGCATCTACATCATCTGTTGGAGAGGTGTTTTTGGCCCTCGGAGATACAAAACGTAGTTAACTTTGCATCTACATCTTCTATTGGAGATGCTCTAATAGTATCTTCATTTTCTAAAAAGTGGTAGTAATAGTATGAATCTTCTACTGCTTTGCCATCGTGCGAAATCACACTCAGACTCCTCGACCGTGTGATTTGCGACGATGCAGAGTGGACAGTCGGGGACGACGGAGGAGATGAAGAAGGTCCGTGGTACATGAGGAGGCGACAGGGGAGAGGACAAATGCGCCGGGGAGATTGCACGGTGTGGCGGGGTTAGAGGGACGGCTGATGGTATCGACATGATCGACTTTGGTTTGGGTGAGGGTGGGGCGACTAGGTGACGTAGTAACGGCGCCAGTTGTGAATGTGAAAATGAATGTGGGATTTGATCATTTGCCATAGGTTTCGCCACGGTTTTCATCGTCATTTATCTTTTGCATACCTTTGCTAGAAACTTGACAATTTGCACGTTTTACGTGGTTCACACAATTTTTTGTATTGCAAAACTAAACTGGCTAGCTAAATAAATACTCGCACGTTGCCACCGAGTGAAAAAATATATATACGAAATGTAGAGCTTCCTCTCTTATGAGCATAATCGCGAAGCTAATTCTTTTACCACCTCATGAGAAGGATGAACATCTTTGTCCTTGTCGACCACCATTTAACTACCACAACGAGCCCGACTCAACACTCTTGTTTTGTTTTGAAACAATATCAAACTGCATTCGTGTTAAAGATGTCAAAATGAACTAAAATATTTTCCATTGTAATATTTTGTTTGGATAAACCATTTGAACCACAATTCACAGACATAAATCATATGCATAGCAAATACATGTCATACATAGATCCATCTGCTGCCCACACTTGGTCCAATCCATAATTACAAATACTAAAATATAACATACACAAACACAACCAAAGCACTGCTCACTTCGGCTCCAACCTTTATTCTAGAAAAATTCAGTACTTTCCTTATTATGAAGACAACATTGCTTGAATTAAATAAGCTTGCACTATACATTGTTCCTGGCATGGCATCAGTAGAAAACGCAAATCAATTCCGAAATTTGTAACATAATATATAAGAACTTGCTCTGGTCAGTGAGTGGTATTCCTAATTTTGAATGGTCACGATATTCAGGATATCATTTTGAACAAAAAAATGACATTCAAGAGTGGGGAATTATCAATGAAGATTCCATTATACTAGGCCAAGATTGATTTGCATGATTGAGATAATCCGAACATGAAACTGAACGGAAGCAACATAAGAATGATAAAAGAACTTACACAATACAATGATTAAGGCCTCCTTTGGTTCATGGGAATATTATAGGAATTGTAAACGATATGAACTTTGTAGGAAAAATCCCTTTGAAGCCCTTTGGTTTGTAGGAATGGATTCATATTCCTATGTAGGATATGATTCAATCCTTCACATTTCAAAGGAAAAAAAACATTGACCTAGACTTAATGAAAAAAATTCTATCCTATGCATCAAATGGCATGTCTTTCTCTATAGGAATTGATATGCATGTCATCTCACTTCCTATGTTTTTCCTATTCCTATACTATTTCTATCCTACGAACCAAAGAAAGTTTGTTGAGTGAAATGATGTAGACACAAAACTAAACTGAAGCAACAAATGCGCAGCAAGCACAGGAGATAATAGAAGAACTTACACTGACCAAAGGTCTTCCAGCACTGGTTGTCGCCCTCGACACACTCCCACAACACTAGGGTGGTTCCACTTCCATCACGCACACCATCGTGGTCCTTGTCTCCATTGAGTGCATCAAAGTTGAGGATCCAAGAACCATATTATAAATGAGCAAAATCACAATACTGGAGCTACAACACAGGGTTGAGCACGAGGACATGTCCGTATGAACATGACAACTCATAGGAATTGCTAAATTATTTTTGGACAAGCATTGATTTTGTTGTCTGAAGAGTTCACCAAATCCTACATACCTAAGAAGTTCATCCTCACTATCTTATTTATCTTAACATGCAACCTATCCACCTCAACACATATGTCCCACGCATGCCACCTCTCATTTAAATGCACATGCAAGCCATCCACATCATCAAGTGTATGCAATCAATCAACTTTTCACTTTTCCCCACATGCCCGCCCTCCACAATCATCAAGCGCCCATGCAACCATTCAACTTTCCACTTTCTACCACATGCAAGCCCTCCACATCATCAAAGAACATGAAAGCCCTCCACATCATTAATTTTTATTTTTATTTTTCAACAATAAATAATTGAACGTGAATGTCACAAGACAATATAACATGCATCCATTCTCCATTTACCTCTAGGTTGAATGTGATGCGGTACTGTTCTCATATATTCTAATTCTATTTTGATAAGTTATTGCAAAAAAAATCACAGCAACGTGTGGGGCGTTATCTAGTTATTTTAGAGCTAGTTTCACTCTACAACTCTCGTGAACCATCGTAGAAGTACTACCTTATATGTGCACATGGATGCTAATGGGGCATATACCTAGGAGGCAAAAAATATCCTTAAAGCATAACGATAAATACCATACATGTTGGTCCAGTTTATATAATCTTACAGAAAAAGGCACTAAAATCCTAGTTGTGATTATTCACCGAAACACCACATGCCACACAGGTTCATAATGTTTTTTGTTTATTCAAGCTCATCCATGGTTTTCCATATGTGCAACTTCTACTAGTATAACAATCAAAATATGGTTTAGCCTGTCAGTGGTTCAGAGTGTTCCTCCTCGTTTGTAGATTTGTGGTCTCTTTAATTATTTTCAAGGTGAGCTGATGTCCATAAGTGTCAACTATCAGCTTCACATTCCTTGTGCCATTCTAGGATTACCCTGCTATTCTCCTCATTTTGCAGATTAGTAGTCTCATCAATTATTTGCAGGTCATCATACTACTATGGTAAATGCAGCTAACCCAACAATACATGACAAGTTACATAATGAAATCATGCAAGAATAGAACGTAATGCAAACTAATTGAAAACAAATGTATTGTTCTCACCCTCCATGTACCATCTCCTTCCCCTTTCCTGTTACATATCGATCTTCTTAACCACAAGCCTCCTTGTTGTAAAAATGGAATGACAACATTCAAGAAGCATTTGAAGCGAGCTCTCCAAACAAAATATCCAGTTACCTACAATATAAATGTTGGAGATTGAAAATCAGCAGTGTATTGAATTTCTCAATTTGTTTAGAGCATTTCCGATTCTACCTAGGTGAAGAATTTTTTCACGTAAATGATTATTGACTAGGCAATGTTTCATAGCTAAATCTTATATGTATTTTCTTGTAGCATCTCGTTCATGGTGGAAATGATGAGTGCACCATTTGCAATGAGAACACACTAGTGGAAGAAATTGCGATTTAATTGAGAAACCAATAGTAAACACTGCAATGAAAATAGTTTTAAAATTGAACTGCAATGTAGACGTACAGAGATTCCACAATACTTATTCGTGGGCTTGTTAAATACTCATGTGGAAAATAAATTACAATATCACAACCATTCACCAAATTTTTTGAATAAAGCTAGTTACACATTTAGGAACAAACCATTGAAATACCATTGTCAATCTAAATATATCAAAGCAAAACCATCTCATTATTTGCGATAAAAAGATCTTTTCTTTACCTTTTTATTTGACAAGAATAGAACAAGCAAGGGTGTACAAGATATCATGTTGTTGGAGATCCGCTACAACGGGGGAGAGGGGGTAGCACTACAGTTGTAATCTGAGTTGTCATGAAGCGGCCCGCCCGGCGGTGGCTCGCACATGATGTCCACAAGAGAGAGGTAGCTACCATGGAGGGGCTGCTCTCGTAGAAGGACTCAAGGCAGGTGCTATAGGCGTCCTGCACGCAACCCTCCAACCCCTCCGTCAAGAGGTTCTCATCTCCTCGGCCTTCTCATTCATCCATCCTTTCCTCACTTTCAATTTACTACTGTCCAATCTAGAACCAAGTTGACTGCAGGAATCATCGCTGCCTCCCCCGCACAATTCATGGGTTGTGTGGCTAGCGGAGGGTGAGCGATGGCCGTGGTGGTCGTGGATAGCTAGGGGAGGACGTGGGATGGCGACGATCATGGATGGTGAGAAGATGGTGTGGGGTGGCACAGAAGAGGAGACCAGGGACAAAAGGGATTTGGGATCGACCATGGAATTAGGGAAGGGGATGAGTCTTTTTTGCGAATCTTTTTTTTCCCTCAAACCTGCGTGAATGAAAGGAGGGGCGCGTCATAGGACGAAAGGTAAAGGGGGCGATGGAGGAACAAAAAAGTGATCTACAAACACCAACTCGCCTTTTAACAGTAGAGAAGACATGACAAAATTACCCTCCAAGACAACATTGACCCAATTTATGTTGTCCTCGCCGCCACAACCAGTTGCTCTTCGTGTCGTGCTTTGCCGCTAGTCATCGTGCTTTGCTACTCTCACCGCCGGGTGCCTCCAAGTCGGGCAACTGCACAAAGCAATGTGTTTGAGGCTGCCACGCCATGGGTACAACAACAACAAACGATAGAGCATCACTTTAGACGAGCTTCTATAGTCTTCCGATAGCAGGGCCATGTTGCCCCTATGTTGGCGCTTGTAGGCCAACTGCTCAGCTCCATCTCCAGCGAGCTCCCCATAAAAGGTGTAAGGGTTAACACCTTCTAAATCACGGTCGTTGTTGCTCCTCTCCCCAAGCGGGTGTGCATGTGTCGTCGACTCCTGATGAACTCATCTACCCAAGCTACAAACCGTGCGTCGGGTCGAAGCTCACCAAGAACACTGATACGTCTCCAACGTATCTATAATTTTTTATTGTTCCATGTTGTTGTATTATCATTCTTGGATGTTTTATAATCATTTTATAGCAACTTTATATCATTTTTTGGGACTAACCTATTGAAATAGTGCCCAGTGCCAGTTGTTGTTCTTTGCTTGAATATCAGTACCAAACGGAGTCCAAATGCAGCGAAACTTTTTGGAGAATTTTTCTGGACCAGAAGACACCTGTTGGGCCAAAGAAGTACTAGAGGGGGGCTCCGAGGGGAGCACAACCCACCTGGGCGCGCCTGGGGGCGCGCTGGTGGGTTGTGCCCACCTCGGCCGCCTCCCGCACCGTCTCTTTGCTCTATAAATACCCCGAAAATCCAAAAACCCTAGGGGAGTCGACGAAACACAATTCCAGCCGCCGCAAGTTCCAAAACTACCAGATCCAATCTAGACCCATCACGGAGGGGTTCATCATCCTCATTGGTGCCTCTCCGATGATGCGTGAGTAGTTTATTGTAGACCTACGGGTCTGTAGGCAGTAGCTAGATGGCTTCTTCTCTCTTTTTGATTCTCAATACAATGTTCTCTTGAAGATCTATTTGATGTAACTCTTTTGCGGTGTGTTTGTTGGGATCCGATGAACTTTGAGTTTATGATCAGATCTTTATATACATGAAAGTTATTTGAGTTCCTTTGATCTCTTATATGCATGATTACTTATAGCCTCGTATTTCTTCTTGGAATCTTTGGTTTAGTTAGGCCGACTAGATCGATTTTTCTTGCCATGGGAAGAGGTGCTTTGTGATGGGTTTGATCGTACGGTGTTCTTTCCCAGTGACAGAAGGGGCAGCAAGACACGTATGTATCGTTGCTATTAAGGATAACAAGATGGGGGCTATTCCTACATGAATAGATCTCGTCTACATCATGTCATCGTTCTTGATGCATTACTCCGTTTCTCCATGAACTTAATACACTAGATGCATGCTGGATAGCGGTCGATGTGTGGAGTAATAGTAGCAGATGCAGGCAGGAGTCGGTCTACTAATCTTGGACGTGATGCCTATATAATGATCATTGCCTGGATATCATCATAATTATTTGAGGTTCTATCAATTGCCCAACAGTAATTTGTTTACCCATCGTATGCTATTTTCTCGAGAGAAGCCACTAGTGAAATCTACGGGCCACGGGTCTATTTTCTCATCATATATTTTCAGATCTATATTGCTATTTGCTTTTTTATTTATTGGCATCTTTTATTTTCAGATCTATATTACCAAAAACCCAAAAATACCTCACTGGATTTTATTTGCCTTTATTTTATTTGCATCTACCAATCTATCACTTTACCAATCTTTTACCCGAGAGGGATTGACAACCCCTCTTTCGCGTCGGGTTGCAAGTATTTGTTCTTTGTGTGCAGGTACCGTTTACATAGTGTTGCTTGGTTCTCCTACTGGTTCGATAACCTTGGTTTCATAACTGAGGGATCTACCTACCTTAGCTGTATTGCATCATTCCTTACTCTTTGGGGAAAATACTGACATGGATTCAAGACATCGAAAAGGGAGGGTCAAACACCTCGTACACATGCCCAGGAGGAGGCTGAACAATAGGAAGTCACCATATGAGCAAACTGGTCGTTGCACGTTGAGCCCGACCATCGTGCACAGTGCCGCCTCGCCATCTCTGCCTCTTCGCCCTCCTCCAACACCCTGCTTGGGGAGGTCCAAATTTTACATGCTCGCAGGGCTCATCGACCTTACCATCCTCATGCTCGATGACAATGACGACAAGTGGAACCGCTCCTTCAGTTGGGCGAGCAACAAGGACGATGTGGGTAGAGGCACAACCACCCGTGCCAGAGCAGCAATGGTGGTGGGACCTATGGCTCCGGCTCAGGTCTTCCACGCCGAGATCCCCTTCCCAGTCGCCTCTGCTACCTCTACCCTGCTTGCTGGGATCCCCACACCTCCTCTCTGCCTTGTATCTGCTCCCCTCCCGCATAATAAGACAAGCCATGACATCAAGAGAAAATATTGTCAGTGAGAGATGGTCTCGGTCGAGCTGAGGCTCAGCAGGGGTAGCTTTTCGGAAATTTTATAGTGAGTACATCTTGTCAGGGGAAAATCAAGTTTCTGGCAAAGGTGTGGCATAGGATCAGTCATCAATGACAATGAAGATAGGGGCAAATCATCAAAGCACAAAGATATCTAGGACAAAAAAATCAGACTCCCTCAAACGACCGATTTGGATAGGTAAGGACAACTCCAATGTCGTTCAACCAACAGACGACACCAAATGTACATGAACACGTACATGTACAGACATGTCCGCTAACAGCAGTCAAGGGGGGCATCCAATCCGGTGTATCAAATGTCCGTCCCTTTCCCAAAAAAATAAATAGAATGAAACTAAACAAAATGTCCACCATGCATCATCACTTTGAATCATCAGTCGATACCAATTCAACCATACATTTAAATCCTAAAGCATAGGATGTTCTACAAGTTTTTAAATTCATCGATCCCTAATTCAACCATACTCCTCGCTTGCCTTTGTCTCAATCTTCATCTCCTTGAGTTTGAACTTCTTCATAGGCACATCTTGTTGATCCAATTGCTTTGACTATTGAGCTTCATCCAATAATGCATCAATATGAATGACTTGCCCTTCATCCTTTGTACAACATGCATGCACGTCCGGACTATACGATGACATGATCAACAAGTTGCAACATTAAGTAAATCAATGACTGATGACACGTGGAGTAACAAGAAGCAAAACTTACTAGCTATATGAGTGGTGCACCACTTGGCCACCTTCTTTCCGCTCGTGCAATCGCACATAGTACTTCATGACGACGCTTTGAATGTTGTACCATCAATGGAGTAGCAACTTTGCATTGCGATCGTGGATCACATCCAAATTGTAGGGAGCGTAGTGCTTGTGCTCATGAAACCAACAATGAATATTTTACCAAAACATCATGTCGGTTCATGCCTACAAACTCCGCACTTGTGGCCAACCACACATCATACAACAATTCATCCTCCCTCATCAAGTAGCCTGCCATCGTGCTTGCTTCATGGTAAACAACTAGAATGTCAAAAAAATATTCTCAATGACATTTGGTCGAACACTTGTTGGGTGTGGTGTCTACGAGGGAAAGTGTCAGCAGGGGAAAACGATACCTGGGATCGGTCGGATCCGACATGCAACAACGGCGAAGTACAATGCACCTAGGTGGGACTAGGCCTGGGCGTTCGGTTACACCGAACCGATCGGTTCGGTTTCTTGGGCTATTAAGGAATTCGGTTTCGTGCTAATGATGACCGATCGGTGTTCTGGAAAATATCTAACCGAGCGTTCGGTCAACCGATGAATTCGGTTCGGTCTCGGTCTTAACCGAAGTTACCGATAATCTGTAGCTCGCACCCTCTGTCCAGATCGAAGCCGCTGACTCGCGTACCGCCAGAGGAAATCAGAAGAGGCGACCGACGCTGAGGAGAGAGAGAGAGAGATGAGATGGCGTCGCCGCGTCGGCCGCCGGGATGGAGAGAGAGAGAGGGAGGAGAGGCCGCCACCCGCCGGAATGGAGAGATAGAGAGGGATGACGTGATCCGCCGTGATAGAGGGAGGGACGACATGGAATCTGGCGCCGGCTGCCGATCCACCATCGCTGGCTGCTGGGGGAAAAGCAGGGGCGGCTAGGTTGCTGCTGAGTGGGGATGTCCAGATATGTGGTCGATGCATGTGGGCTGAGGCAGAGAGCTACGGGATTAGCAAACGTGACTACATGAGGGCCTTAGAGTCAGGCATTGCGTTGGGCCTTCTACAATTTTTGGCCCATATCACGTTTATTCGGTCTGTTCGGTGTTTTCGGTTACGTGATGCCTAAAACCGAGTTGGCCGAGATAAATTCGGTTATGCAGAAGTCATCACCGAAGTTCTGACCAAAATAATTGGTTCCGGTCTATTCGGTTTCGGTCCCGGTCCTTTCGGTTCGGTAGTTCGGTCAACGGTTAATATGCCCACCCCTAGGTGGGACAGTGACAGCCGATGGGTTCAATACAGAGGGAAGGGGCGAAGCGGGGAAGTGGGCTCTATGAGAAGGGTTTTGGGTGGACCACGTGTGTCAGAGTCCGACATGGCCGGCATCCGAACTCCTCCAAATCTCCCACAAGTTTGCTTCCGGTTTGAGGGACTTTGGACGTCCAGACAGGGTCGCATTTGATGCATGGCGTTGAATAGGCAAAAGTGTCCGGGCCCTGTGGTCTGAACATTTATGGCCGATTTGATGAACCAAGTTGGAGTTGGCCTGATAGGACAATGGATGGAAGTTGTCCTGAAGTTTGAAGACGAAGATAGATCGTCTAATTGATTGTGACTACGTTTTGTTGGATTTTTAGATGGTTGTTGTTTAGGCAGTTCTTATCTTCTAAGAGAACAATAATTTATTTTGATACTTAGACCATACAATTCTTATCTCCGTTTAGAGTTATAGAGCTTTATATACGCGTATACACTCACCCCTATAAACGCACACACGTCCACCATACCTTTATAAGCACCTTCGAGAGACTGAGCCGGCATATCATCTTGAGATTTACGAAGTCACCATAGGCGTCTCGTCATCGACGGAAACGTCTCCTCCCACTGAAAGCGCATCGCTGAAAATCCAGAAATAATGCGACCACCAGGACTTGAACCCTGATGGGCTGAAGATACCACTGTCACTCTAACCATCCAACCACAGGTTGGTTCGCGACTTGTTTGATATTCAAACTATGACTTACATAGTTTGAAACTAAGGGCACTTGTCGCCTTGTTAATTACTCCTTGTTAATTACTCCTGTTGTGCTTTGTTTTTTCTAAGGGGCTCATTGTACTTTGGATGTACTTACATAGCTCGTTCGTTCCTGACAACGTGACGTGTTGCAGCTTTGACAAAAGTTTCCACACAGGGGTTGCGCTTAGCATGTGGATTATTTCTCCCCGCAAAAAAAAAAAAAGTGGATTATATTTTCTGGGGGTTGCCGTGAGAACAGGGACGCTGGAGCGGGGGTTGACCTCGCATAGTTTACTTGGTCAATGTGTGTGTCTTAGCTTCACTTCCCACGTCGATAAACAAAATACATACCAGTTGCAACCCAAAAAGAAAAGGAAAAAGTAGTTAGCATTGGCATAGAGGGCATCTCCAACATCATCCCTCAAACTGAAGTCACTATCCGTCCACGGACGTAGATACCGGAGACGGCCATCCAACTGTATGCACTAAATGTCCGCACACATTCTAAATGAAAATTAAATCAAACAGAAAAATTTCATGGAAACCAAACGAACTTCTTGCAAACTGGATAAAACTTCGACATAATTTGAACAAACCGAACAATATTTTGTCCATTCAGCTAAAACTTAAACAAAAAAAAACTACACGAGATACTGGACGATAACTTTGTACGCCTGGCCGGCAGGGCCGTCGTCGTCGTCCCTTCCGTCGTCGCTGACGTCGAAGTCGTTGTCACCGTGGTCCTTCGAGCGGCAGGACCGCGGCAGCCTTGGTTGGTCGCCGCCAGCTACTCGCGGCGAAGCCGCTCGACTTCCTCCGCCAACCCGTGCATGGCCTCATCAGCCACAGACGCGGCCCCGACACGCCCGCCCCTCGCCTTGAGGCGCTATGCGATGATGAGGCGTCGCTGCTGTGGCTGAGAAAATGCAGGGGTCGTCCGCGCGCGTTCGCGAGTGTCGGGAGGGCTCCTTATTGATGGCAGCCGGGCGACGACGGGGCAGCGATGGCATTGCTATCTCCTTGTCGCGCCAAGCTAGCACGTCGAAGTGACCGAGCATGTTGGAACACACGGAAGAGGACGAGGGCCCCAGAAAGCGTGTGTGGTGGCGCCACCATTGATGAAGATCCAAACCCACCCACCGGCATCGGGAACCAACCGCTACCGCCTGAGATCAGATCTAATCAAAGAGAAACGGAGAGGGTTTGAGGAGAGGAGAGGGTTGCGGCGAGGAGGGCGCCAAATACTGCTTAAATTGGTCTGGCAGGCGAAGCGATGCCGCTTCAATGCAGCAGTCGGAGTAGGCTTCTCGGGCAGCGTCTGAAATGAAGCGGCACTGCCTTCCCATCCGGTCACATCCCTCAGACCCACAACAAGGCCCTCGAGTCGCGCCCGCTCTAGAGCGGCTGGCCGACATAAATGTTGTCAAGTCGCGTCCGCTCTAGAGCAGCTAATTGGCATCAATGCGCGGGCGAAGTTTCGAGAGTGGTTTTCTTGGGAGACGGTTTGATAGGATCGCTTGTCCGGTGTGTATGTGGCAGCATTCAGATGCCTACAAAACTCCTCCAGATTTGGTGCCGGTATGCGAGAATTCGAACGCTCAAACACGCCGTGGACGTTTGCGGCATCGTGTTGGATGGCAAAAAAGTCCGAACGCATCAGTCCAGACATTTAAGGGCGTTTAAGGGACAAAGCCGAAGTTGGAGATGCACTGATACAACACAAGTGTAGGTTCTGTTGGAAGTTGGTCATGGAAATATTTAGGGCATCATTGGCCGCGTCTCCGCTGTCAGGTCTACCTTAAAATGCTGATTTGACGGAGTGTGTGCCGGTCGTAGATGCGTCCGCTCCCGCTCCTTCCCTTTCCTCGACCGAGTGCTTGTGGGCGTTGTTCCGGCGATGTTCGAGGCGGGGCGTTTGCTGCTGTTTCACCTTTGGGGCGGCCGTTTTGGACCAAAGCCAATGCCTTTTCGGTCTTGGGGCTGTCTGGATGGAGGGCGGCGGCCCTTGCGGCAGGAGTCGCGGCGTTCGTGGGCGGAACGTGCGTCTCAGGTGTGGGCGGGCAGCCATGGCCATGCGGGTGGCATGGATGTTGGTGTTCGGCGTAGCATGGGTATGCCGGAAGGGTGTGAGCGTCGGGGTACATAACTTGTCTGGTTTTACCGGCCGTCGGTGCCGGCATCCGCAGATGCCGTTCCCCTTCTTGAAGGCTCCGTCCCGGTGCTCCCACTTCTCTCGTACTCCAGGTGAAAACTTGATCTTCATGATCGGACGGTGGCGACACTCCGGTGCCGTCCCCTTCTTGGAGGCACCGTCTTGGAACCCATGTTTCGTTCGTGTCCGGCACACCTCTCCACGGTGGCTAGCTCCTGGTGTTGGTCTCCGTCGACTCCAAGCGGTTCATCTTGTGTATCTGTAGTTTGCTTGGGGTCGTTGGGGTGGTGTTGCGGTGCTCGGCACCTTTGTATCTTGCCTTGGGTGTGTGCGTGGAGTGTGGTGTTGGCGTGCATTTGTATCGCTTGGTCCGGTTGTCTGATGGTCGGTGCTTTATATATAAAGCAGGGCGAAAGCCTTTTTCGGTTAAAATGCTGATTTGAGTTGTGCTTCCGTACATGTACTCCTTCCGTAGCTACTAAGGGCAACCCCCACACGGTTCACCAAAACGGACACACCAGTGATGCGTTTGGTGGATTGCATTCCCCCAACAGGCACGAGAGCTATCTCTCGCATTAAGCGACACGATAGCTTCTCTCGTGTAAGGAATTTTGAACTCGCTTACGAATCGGGCCGGCCCATTTTCTTCTCCTTCCTCGCTCACTCGGATTGCTCGTATTAATCTGTCGTCGCTCGCTCGATTGGTCTGTTTTCTTTCTTTTTTGTTTTTCTTTACAGTTTTTCTTCGGGTTTCTGTTTTCTTTTTTTGCATCCATTATTTTTTCACTTTTTTACACGGTTTCTACTGGTTTTATTTGCTTCTTTGTGGTTTTCTTTGTTTTTCATCGATTTTCTTACTTTATTTCTTGGTTTTCACAAGTTCTTTTTCTTTCTTCTTTTCTTCAACTTTTTATTTCTTTATCACTTTTCTTCGGTTTCTATTGTTTCTTATTTTTCATTCGCTTTTTCTGCACTGGTTTTCTCTGGTTTTTCTTATTTTCTTTTCTATTTTTCTTCGTTTCTCTTCGTCTCCTCATTGATTTTTCACTTTTCCTCAGGTTTTCATTGTTCTTCGTTTCTGAGGTGATTCTTTTGTTTATTCTTCAGTATCTTCTGTTTTCACCGCTTTTTCTTCGGGTTTTTTTTGGTTTCTTTCTTTTTTTCATCAAATTTTTTTGCTTTCTCTCGGTTTTTCTTTTTTATACACATTTTTTGTATATATCTAATAAACTTTTCTAATGAAATTTTGAATACGTGGTCAACATTTTTTATGCAGATTTAATATTTTTTAAATGCTTGGTTAACATTTGTCAAATATAATATTAATAATTTTTAATACATGGTCAACATTTTTTCTATACATATTTAACATTTTTAAATGCTTGATTAACATTTTTTTCAAATACAAGTTTAACATTCTATAATACAGGGTCAACAATTTTTCTATACACGTTCATCATTTTTCAAATGCTATATTAACATGTTTAGAATACATGATCAAACTTTTTTCTGTACTTATTTTCAAATGTTCATTTAAAAAACTAAAACAAAATTAATATTTTGTAATACATGGTCATCATTTTTCTATACAGATTTAACATTTTCAAATGATTGATAACATTTTTAAATACAAGATTAACAATTTTTTTATACATGGTAACATTTTTTCTACAAACATTTGACATTTTTCAAATGCTTGATTAACATTTTTCAAATACTTGTTCTACATTTTTAAGTGCTTGATTAACATTTTATATACATGATCAAAATTTTCCATCATTTTTTTAATACATGATCAACATTTTATCTATACACGTTTAATATTTTTCAAATATGCGTTCAACATTTAAAAAATGCTTGATCAAATTTTTTATATACATGATTAAATTTATTTCATCACTTTTTTAATACACGGTCAACATTTTTTCTATACACATGTAACATTTTTCAAACACTTGTTCAACATTTTTTTCAAATGGTTGATTAATATTTTTTAAATACATGATCAAATTGTTTCATACACATTTTATTTTTATATACATTTTTCGTATATGTGATAAATATTTTATCTTTACACATTTAACATTTTTCAAATACTTGGTTAACATTGTTCAAATGTTTTATGTAGAGTAATTTTTGTAATATATTTATTTAAAATATTTGGAAGTATAAAAAGTAAAAAAGAAAGCAAAAAAAAATGTGAAAAAAACAAAAAGAGGCACTTGTTCCCATGCGTGTGGGCCGGCCCATCTCGTTGAATGCGAGACATAGCCCCCCCCCCCCCCCCCCCGCGCGCGCGCGCAAGTGGCCCATTGGATGCAAGGAAAACACATTTGGTACCATACATGGGGGCCTGGCTCGTATAGGCACAAACCTTAAAGTAGCCCAAAGCCTGGCTCGCTAGGAACGCCTCAATTGGCTGTTCCAGCGAGCCAGGCTGAGTCGAGTGACATGCAAAGATGACGCGAGATGCAAATCAGTCGACGCGGGATAGTGCAAAATTTAGCCTCCCCCCATTTACTCTCTCACCTCTAGCTCTAGGACAAATATGGCCTCAGTTCTTGGCACCGACGATGGCGGTGACTCAAATCTGCGGATTCGGTGGCGACGACGACTTTCTCCAATAGCAAGACCTACTTCTCCCCTTCGTCTCGGAATCCATCTCATCTTCCTCGTCTCTGGCATGGGTGGGTCGTCGGCTCCAAAGGGGGTAAGCAACATACAACGCTCTCCCCTGTTAGGTCGCTACGTAGAGTGTAGGGTCGATTTCACCAGTACTTGCAGCAACATCAATTTCGCCATTAGGTTGTTATTGACGAACAAATGAAACTAGTTTCGTTGGCAGCAACACTCATAGCTGTGATTTCCCATGGTCATGTTGGTCTACAAGAGAGAGGTTCGTTAGAGTGATAAGCATGTGACCCGTTTTGGTCCACTATTAACCTGAGATAGGGAGAGGATGACGAATCTGAACTATATCTATAACAACAATGGCGTAGAGGCTGTGAACATGCTTCGAATACAAAGAACACCTTTTCCAAGCTTGTGAAGACGTGCTTCTAGAAGATAGCATTTACACCTGTATGGAAGAACAAATTGCCGTGTTCCTTTGTGTTGTAGGTCATAATCAGAGGTTCGGGGTCATTCACAACACATTCAGGAGATCCAGTGAGAACAATTTCTAGGTATTTCAAGCAAGTCTTTTATGCTATTAGGGAGCTTAGATGAGAAATGATCAAGCCACCTATTGGAGATATGCCCTAGACGCAATATGTATGATGATATTTTCTATGTGTTTATGAATAAAGATAGTCCTTGGACATTATCATTGATGTATATCAACAAGTACGTGACTTGTTTGTGAGACTATGCATTGTATGATGACTGTCCTAAAAGGTCCCTAGTTGAAAGGGCTGTGTGGACGCGCAGCCAACTAGACTAGCATATGACACAGTGGATGGTTCGGTCTTACTAGCCATGGAGCATTGGATGATATCCGTATAATATGGACTCAGAAGGATCTGGTCGGATTTGACATAGTTGGATCCGAGTCGAGACAAGGCCCGAGTCGGACAAACCCAACTATGAGACGCAGCAATATGTCATCTGTGAGTCTCTAGTACAACATACGTTCTATGTCCTAAGACCTAAGCTGTCGCATGTACTCAGGATGGTTACAGACCTGCTTTGGGCCGACCAAACGCTACTCCGTAACTGGGTAGTTATAAAGGTAGGTTTCGGGTTTGTCCAGACTCATGCTGCGAGACATGGTCGAGCAAGATGGGATTTGCCCCTCCCATCAGGAGAGATATACTCTGGGCCCCTCGTGTGATCCGACCAAGATAAGCACGACCATGCGACAAGGATTATGAGATAATCCGGTTTGTGGTCGGCATCACTGGAACGAGAAAGAGGTTGGGCTAACACAAGGATGACAGACTCGCCTTGAGCCCGACAACATATATCGTGTGGCAAAGGGAATGAAAGTGTGACATGTTGTACAGGTTCGCCAACCGGTTTCATTGTCTACTTGGTGGTCGACACGCTTTGCTAGAGGCCGCTACCAACCGAGTAGGTCGGAGGTGATCTGACATGCGACCAAGCCGACTTGAACCTAAGGGGTAGCGCGCTTAAGGAAGGAACATGTGAGTCCGGATCCAACTCCACGAGTCAGGTGTGATCCTACTCGGACTATAATCCATGCCGAACAGAATTTGGGCTTTAGGATCCGTGCGAGGGCCAAGTGTTGAGCCCGTGACGGATGCCTATATATAGTGAAGATGCGGCACATTTATTCAGTTGATCGCTTCGGCACTGTCACTGGGGCTTTCCATGCGTTGCAAGTAGCCACCTCCACTTGCCGTCGGATGTGCGATCGGACCTAGCAGTCCCCGCACGGTGTTCCTCTTGCACGCGCGGATACTGTTAGAGGCAGTGCACTTGCGACGCTCCGACGAACCTGTACGTGGGATACGACGACCGACTGTTCGAGGGAGATTGGACGAGGAGGAGACGACTCTGGACACGCTGCCCCAACTCTGTTGGAAATATGAGCAATTTAACATATGATTTTATTAACGGAAATAGTAGATAAAGCATGACTATTGTAGCAGAGATAAAACAAGTCATGCAATCCGACAGAGAGAAGGTAAATAGTATATGCATATATGAACTAGAACCGAACATATCTAGAGCAGACTGTAGAGCAAGAAGTTGTGGCAGAAACTCAAACAGAAAGAGCATGAGAACATACGGAACAGGAGCAGAAGCACCGGTCTTGGGGTCGGTGTCCTCGCCAGCCATGTTGTCGAGGAGGTTGTCCACGTCGGGGAAGTAGTCGTCAGAGTCTGGGGAGTCCGTGATGAAGAAGTCAGTAGTCGTGCGGAGCGCTCCCCAAAAACCTTATCACCCTTCTCCCGTACAGGACTCAAAGAGGTGCGCTTTCGGAGGCCTACTATCCCGACCTGCGGTGCACGCCGCAAGCCGGGATGGGAAAGATGGTAGCAGTAGCACAGTGCTCAGGAACTTGGTGGCGAGAGGAAGATGGTCTTCTGGTGTATCTCTCTGGAGAGGAGCAACCTCTCTTTTATAGACACAGGAGACGGAGGCGAATAGGTTGTGTCGGGAGCTGAAGGAAGAGAGGGAGACGAAATGAACAGGCAGCAGCCGAAGGGTGCAGCGTTCATATTCAATATCCACTACAGCTAAAACTTTTCAGCTTTCGACTGACCTTTCGTATACCAATCGTGCGTGGCCAAAATTTAGACATCGGCTCGGCTCATTCCCGCAACCCGCGGCGCGTCGTGACAAGGCGTGGCGTGGCGAGGCGGGCGACAGAGGAGGAGCGCGCGTGAATGTCCCTCTTGTTCTCATGCTCATACATGTGGGGAAACACCCTCCCTTATAAGGAGGTCCAACTCCCACCAAACTAGCAATGTGGGACTAAACTTTGGTTCCACCTCTTGTCATGCACGAATGGGCTGAGTGGGCCTCTAGGATTTATTAGGAATTTCTGAAATTGTTATTCGGCTGGCCCAAAGTATACTAAATTCCAGCAATCCCCCACCAGATCCTAGAGGCACATAAAATTTGCCTTTAGTTCCAAAACACTGTTTTATATACCGGTACTACAGTGGAGACTGTTAAGTTGAACTTCCACCTAGAACTCAGTGCTACACTAGTAAGCAACTTGAACAGTGGACTGGGCCTTGAACTGCAAGTTTTCTGCGAATCTAGCTTCACACAAAGCCTTGACCGATACTTGGCTACCGTGGGTCTTCCCCGCGGGTGGAGCTTATGCGTCATACTCTGAGACCTTTCATGAGTTTACTAGAGAGCACCCTACTCTCATAGATTGCGATGTTTAACAATCAGAATCATATAGGTGTGTTCTTCAAAAGATGTTCTGCAGGACAACATCTCTGCTTAAATGAGCCACTTAGAACACATTAAGATATACATCAACCTGCCTTGCAGATTAGGAGAGTATTGCATCTTCATGGAGTGGTATTGTTAATAGTAAGGATACTCTCCTCTCAGTTGAGCAACAGCTTGTCTTCCACATATAATTCACGGGATCTTCGATCACATAGACTAGGTTAACACTGTGAACAACTCATATTGTGGGTCTCATACCCATCTCCTTCGATGCATTATCTATCACATTACGTGATAGACCCTTAGTAAAAGGATCTGCCAGATTTTTAGACGTTTGGATATAATCCAATGCAACAACTCCGGAGTTTTTCATTTTTCTGACAGACTTTAACCTTCTCTGAACGTGTCTTGATGACTTCATGTTATCCTTTGAGCTGCTCACTTTCGTGATCATAGTTTGATTGTCGCAGTTCATAAGGATACCCGGTACAGGTTTCTCAACAACCGGCAAGTCATTCAAGAGCCAATGAAGCCAATCTGCTTCGACCGTAGCTATATCTAGTTCTGTGAGTTCTGCTTCCATTGTTGACCTCATTAAGATGGTCTGCTTGCAAGACTTCCAAGAAACAGCGCCACCTCCATGAGTGAATACATATCCGCTCGTGGTCTTTATCTCATCAGCATCTGAGATCTAGTTTGAGTCACTATACCCTTCAAGCACCTTTGGGTGTCCAGTGTAGTGAATTCCATAATTCGCAATGCCTTTCAAATAACGCAAAACTCTCTCTAGAGCTTTCCAATGCACATCTCCTGGTTTTGAGACAAACAAACTCAGTTTGCTAACAACAAAAGAGATGTCAGGTCTTGTAGCACTGGCTAAGTACATAAGCGAGCCAATAATCTGAGAATATTTCAATTGATCTCTAGCAATTCTCCGATTCTTTCGAAGTAGCACGCTGGCATCATATGGTGTTGGAGAGGGCTTGCAGTCACTATAGCCAAAGCGACTCAAGATCTTTTCCACATAGTGAGATTGAAGCAATGTAATCCCACCATCATCGTCTCTCAACAACTTGATGTTCAGAATGACATCAGCCACTCCTAAATCCTTCATCTCAAAACAGCAAGATAGGAAATCCTTGACCTCCTTAATAACATTCAGATTTGTTCCGAAGATCAGTATGTCATCAACATACAAGCAAAGGATAACTCCCTCGCCCCCACCATGGCGATAGTACACACACTTATCAGCTTCGTTTACAACAAAGCCTGTAGCTGTTAAAGTTCTTTCAAACTTCTCATGCCACTGCTTGGGTGCTTGTTTAAGTCCATACAAAGACTTCAGCAACTTGCACACTTTTCCTTCCTGGCCATCTACTACAAACCCATCTGGTTGTTCCATGTAAATTTCCTCATCCAACTCTCCATTTAGGAAAGCAGTCTTAACATCCATTTGATGAACGAGAAGACCATGTGAGGCCGCTAGTGAAAGTAGTACTCGAATAGTGGTCAGTCGAGCCATAGGTGAGTAAGTATCAAAGAAGTCTTCACCTTCCTTTTGGGTATAACCCTTAGCCATGAGCCGTGCCTTGTACTTCTAGATAGTACCATCAGGCCTAAGCTTCTTCTTGAATACCCATTTGCACCCTATAGGTTTTCACCCATAAGGACGATCAGTTATCTCCCAAGTTTCATTTGCCAAGATGGAATCCATCTCACTACGGACTATTTCCTTCCAGTAGTCAGCATCTTCAGATGCATAGGCCTCTGAAATAGAACTGGGAGTGTCATCTATGAGATACACAAGAAAATCATCACCAAAAGACTTTGCAGTCCTCTGTCTCTTGCTTCTAGTAGGAACTTCATTGTTCTCCTCCACAGGATTTTCAAAGTGTTCCATC
The DNA here is from genome assembly GCA_011799875.1 of Thinopyrum elongatum. Taxonomy (NCBI): domain Eukaryota; kingdom Viridiplantae; phylum Streptophyta; class Magnoliopsida; order Poales; family Poaceae; genus Thinopyrum; species Thinopyrum elongatum. The sequence continues at coordinate 160,717,070 of CM022303.1, read as the reverse complement.
GAAATGGTAGGTTCAGTAATTGTAACTAATTCCTGATTCGAGGAACTAGGCATCTCCTGATTTGATGAGCTCGCCATATCCTTCATGGGAAAGATATCTTCAAAGAAAGTCGCATCATTCGACTCCATGATTGTACCGACATGCATGTCAGGTACCTCAGATTTTACAACCAATAATCTATAGCCAATGCTATGAAAAGCATATCCCAGGAAAACACAATCCACAGTTTTTGGTCCCAGCTTGCGCTTCTTCGGAATTGGCACATTGACTTTCGCCAAGCAACCCCAGGTTTGTAGATAAGAGAGCTTTAACCTTTTCTTCTCCCATTCCTTGAATGGAGTTATCTCTTTGTTCTTTGTGGGAACTCGGTTTAGGACATGACATGCAGTCAATATCGCCCCCCCCCCCACCATGCCTTGGAGAGACCCGATGTGTCTAACATGGCGTTAACCAAATCAGTTAGAGTACGGTTCTTTCTTTCGGCTACCCCATTTGACTGAGGTGAATAGGGAGGCGTCCTCTCATGGATTATACCATGTTCCGCACAAAAGGAGTCAAAATCATTTGAGAAATACTCTCCACCACGATCGGACCTAAGCCTCTTGATCTTTCGATCAAGTTGGTTTTCCGCTTCAGCTTTATAGATCTTGAAATAGTTCAAAGCCTCATCCTTAGATTTCAAAGATACACATGGCAGTATCTAGTGGAGTCATCAATTAACGTCATAAAATACTTCTTTCCACCTTTTGTCAACACACCATTCATTTCACAAAGATCTGAATGTATGAGCTCTAGTGGTGCAAGATTTCTTGTTTCCGCAGTCGCATGAGACTTACGAGGTTGCTTAGCTTGCACACACACTTGACACTTAGATCCCTTGACAGTGGTGAAACTAGGGATTAAGTTCAACTTCGCTAGTCGCGACATGCAACCAAAGTTAACATGACAAAGACGTGAATGCCACACATTTGATTCACTATTGTTGCAAACATGATTAACAACTTTATTGCAAATGTCTGATAAGGATAAACGAAACAGGCCTCCTGACTCATAGCCTTTACCAACAAAAGTTCCATACTTGGATATTACAAATTTATTCGACTCAAAGACAAGCTTGTAGCCATCTCTACACAGAAGAGATCCGCTAACAAGATTTTTATTGAAGGAGGGGACATAATGCACGTTCTTCAGCCGCACGATCTTCCCCGAAGTAAACTTCAGATCGACCGTGCCAACACCACGAACAGAAGCACTTGAACCATTGCCCATCAGCACGGTGGAAGTCCATGCGGTCTGATAAGACGAAAACATGGAAATATCACCGCATACATGCACATTAGCACCCGTGTCAATCAACCAATCAGGAGAATGACATACTGAAAGAATAGTGGGAAATATACCATACCCAGCATCCTTCATGTCAGTGTCACCAATGACAACATTAGCGGTCTTGCCGCCTTTCCCAAGATGATGCTTGTCATAACGATTAGGGCAACTAGGAGCCCAATGGTCAGGATCTCCGCACACATGACAAACACCTTTCTTCTTGCCATTCTTCTTCTTGAAGTTGGTGTGATGTACAGCCTTGTTCTTCCCATCAAACTTTGCTTTACCATCAAACTTTCCCTTGTTCTTGAACTTGTGGGGCTGGAAGTTTTTCTTCTGTACCAGATTGGCACTAGATCCTCCCTCAATACCTCGAGCACGTGTATCTTTTGCTCTCGCCATTTCTTCCACATCAAGAGTACCAATGAGATCCGGAACGGAAAACTCCTGCCTCTTATGCTTCAGTAAGGTAGCAAAGTTTCTCCACGAAGGAGGAAGCTTAGTGATGATGCCTCTGGCAACAAAATTGTCCGGTAGCATACAATTGAAGTGCTCAAGTTCTCTAGCAAATGACTGTATCTCATGAGCTTGCTCAACCACGGAGCGCTCTTCAGTCATCCTGTAGTCATAGAATTGTTCCATGATGTACAGCTCAGTGCCGGCATCCGAGACCCCAAACTTGGCCTCGAGTGCGTCCCACATATCTTTTCCATTGTCAATTGACGCATAAGCATCAACTATGTTCTCACCAAGAGCACTCAAAAGAGCAGCCTTAAATAGGGTATCCATTTTCTGAAAAGTATGTTCCTGTTGAGCATCATAATCTCCTTCAGGTTTGCCAAGAGTGGCGTCATAGCAACTCATGGTTTGAAACCATAATACTGCTCTCACGCGCCACCTCTTATAATGGATACCCTCAAACATAGGAGGTCTCATGGAAGCAGCAAAACCACTCGGGGTAAATTGCCTATAATAAGGTTTTTGGATTGTTGGAAATATGAGCAATTTACCATATGATTTTATTAACGGAAATAGTATGAAATGATCTAGATGACGACTAGAGGGGGGGGGGGGGGGGGGTGGAATAGGTGTTTTAAAACTTTTACGGATTTGGCTTTATCCTAATGAGGAATAAACTAAACGGATACTTTTCAAGCACAAATCCTAAATATGCTAGGCTCAACTAAGTGCACCAACAACCTATGCTAAGCAAGATAGGCACTTAAGGGAACTAGCAAGCACAAACTGTATCACAAGATATGGAATTGTAGGAACAACTAAGCAATTCAACTAGCACAAGATATATCAATATGAGCAAGTATGAATTGCGGAAAGTAAAGGGTGTGGGTATGAGATAACCACAAGTGAGTCGGGGATGCGGATTTATCCCGAAGTTCACACTCGTGAGAGTGCTAATCTCCGTTGGAGCGGTGCCGAAGCCAAAGCTTTGGGTCGTCACCAAGTGACTCACCGTATTCTCCCTTTCGAGTCACTCCCAACGGATGAGTCTCGATTCACTCGGGGTTGGTCTTGAAGGCAACCACCACACCTTTACAATCTTCTCCGGAGCACACCACAAACACGGAAGCTTCCAGAGGAACTTGACCACCTAGGCCACTTCAACACCCTTCCCCGGAGCACACCACAAAAGGAAGCTTCCGGGGGAACCTTGGCCACATAGGCCACTTCACAATCTTCTCAATGTATCACCAAACCGTCTAGGAGGCGGAAGCCTCCAAGAGTAATAAACTCATGGACTATCACTCAAACTAATCGATGTGGGGAGCTCAAACCAATGCAACAAATGCAATGCAAGGTCAAGCAAAAAATGCTCAACTCACTCTCTCAATCTCACAAGATGCAACTCAAGAAAGTGGGAGATTGAAGAGAGGGGATGCAATGGAGGAGATCAACAAATGACTCCAAGATCCATCCACAAATCCCCCTTCACTTTGAGGGGAGATAGGGGTTTGGGATAGGTGGTAAGAGGCTCAAAATGATGTTTAGAATGTGAATGAACAGCCCCCCCAACCGGTGGGAGGAAGGAGCCCTTAAATAGCCAAAACCCAAAACTAGTCGTTGGGGCTCAACGGGTAGTTCCTGGACACCCCGTGCCCACGGGGTCCCATGCGCACGGTACAGGACCGTGCGCACGGGGTCCCGTGCCCACGGGGGTCAAAAACCCCGTGTCCACGGGGTACCCAGAACAGCCTGCAGCAACCCACTAAAACAATGATAACTTTGGCATACGGACTCCGAATTCGATGATCTTGGGCTCGTTTTGAAGCTATGGAAAAGCCCAAGGTCCTCAAATAGAGAACCACCCAAGATCAATAAGAAAGAATTATGCAAATTATGCAAAGGTTTGAGCTCTCTACATGCGACGTGATCGAGCAACTTGCTCGAAAGTCCCTCTTGATAGTACGGCTATCAAACTTATAATCCGGTCTCCCTCCAAGCACCATGAGACCGGCAAAACTAGGAAAACCTAGCTAAGGTATTGTAGGGTAACGCAGCAGAAAACAAAAAATTTCCGACCTACGCACCAGCCCAGGACCACTATGGAGACTGCATACAAGGTTTGATCATTTTCGTTACCGACTCGTAGCGCAGCGGAAGAAGAGTCGATGACGATCGGCGGTGCAGATCCCCGCAGCTAGGATTTACAACCTCCCAACCGCGAGGATGTATACCCTCGTCTTCTCTTTGGACAGCCCTCCGGGAGGCGGTCGAACAGTCCCCCGGACGGTGTCGCGGACAGCCCTTCGGGAGGACCTTCGAAACTCGAACGGTCACTTGGACAGCCCTTCGGGAGGACACACAGAACTAGGACCGTCACTTGGACAGCCCTTCGGGAGGCACTCACGAACAGCCCCTCGGGCACTAAGATCGAAACTACGACCTCTCTACAGAGTTGCACACATACGGTGTCATCTATCCGGCAGGGCTTCGCCGTCCAGAACTAGTTCCCACCGGAACCCAGACAGCCTTTCGGCTCTACGAAACTCTTTTCGTGGGAGGGAGAGAGAAGCCAGATCATTGCAATGGCACTTGTATGTGAGAAGGGATGAAGGATTGAGCAGCCCCCTCTCCTACTTATATAGGAAAACCAAGGGGTAGGATGGGCATTCAAGAAATACCAAAATACCCATGAAGGAAACTCTTTCCAAGGGCATAAGAGAGAAACCAAAGGACATGTGGAGCTCCAAGGAGGAGCTCCACATGTGGCCGGCCACCCCCTAGGGGCCCCCCCAAAGGGGGCTCTCATCCATCCACATCACCTTCTAGAAGCCTTTAGCAAAAGCCCTAAAAGGTGGTTTTCCAAAAAATTCCAAAAAGCACTTTCACTATTCACGACGACATTTTTCAGCGTCCGTTCGAACTGAAAATATTTATGTGGGCTTAGAACATTTCCAGTACCCACTAAAATAATTTTCAACGCGTTCTGGAACAATTCCAGTTTAGTGATTTCATCTGCGAAAAGCATCTGAAGCGGTTCCGGCAGCCCCGGAACATTTCCGGTTTTTCTTCCAGAAAATTCCCAGAAGTTTCCAGAATGATTCTGGCATCCTCCAAGAATTATCAGGCATGTGCCGAAACCATTTTGACTTAATGGTATCCCCTGAAACAACTTTTCAGTTTCACCGGAACTCATCCGGTGACCTCTCTCTGCGGAACTTTTTCGCTGTCCGAAACTTTTCGGTGTCCGAAACTTTTTCGGTGATTTTCTCTCAGACTCCCTGTCTAGTATTCAGCAGATAGATGACCCTTAAGCGTGTGACCTTATAGGTTCGGTGAAGTATAGACATGACCTGGAATGCCTTCCGATCAATGATCAACATCGGAGCCATGGACACCCATATTGACCCCTATACCCACACGAATGAATATTCGAGTGAACCTCCAGTTGCCGTGTGCTATTCCTATTGCTTCGCGATATGTTACAAATACCCGAGGTGAGACATGTTGGCATTCCCATGGATCAACAACTTGTCCACTATGCTAGTTACCTGAGCATGTCATTGACCACTTTATTCGTATGGATCAACCACTAGCTCCCAAGCATATTGACTCAGACTATGAGCGCCAAATCAAGAAGTCATATGAAGCACAAAAAAAGGAGTCGAGCTCGAGCTCGAACCAAGCAGCTGCCAAAAAAAGCGAGAAAACGGTTCCCCAGCTAGGAGAACAGGCGGTGCAATCGACCCCCCCGCTCATTGTACCAACACATGTGAGTACCGGCACCGATCAGCTGGTAATAACCGACGATCATAGAAGGCAGGCTAAAGAGGCCGGTGTCACTGTAGAACAATGTAGGGTAACGCAGCAGAAAACAAAAAATTCCGACCTACGCACCAGCCCAGGACCACTATGGAGACTGCATATAAGGTTTGATCATTTTCGTTACCGACTCGTAGCGCAGCGGAAGTAGAGTCGATGACGATCGGCGGTGCAGATCCCCGCAGCTAGGATTTACAACCTCCCAACCGCGAGGATGTATCCCCTCGTCTTCCCTTCAGACAGCCCTCCGGGAGGCGGTCGAACAGTCCCCCGGACGGTGTCGCGGACAGCCCTTCGGGAGGACCTTCGAAACTCGAATGGTCACTCGGACAGCCCTTCGGGAGGACTCACAGAACTCGAACCGTCACTTGGACAGCCCTTCGGGAGGCACTCTCGAACAGCCCCTCGGGCACTAAGATCGAAACTACGACCTCTCTACAGAGTTGCACACATACGGTGTCATCTATCCGGCAGGGCTTCGCCGTCCAGAACTAGTTCCCACCGGAACCCAGACAGCCTTTCGGCTCTACGAAACTCTTTTCGTGGGAGGGAGAGAGAAGCCAGATCACATCTTGGCATGTGTATGAGAGCAAGGGATGAGGTTTGTGGGCAGCCCACTCTCCTCTATTTATAGGAAAGCCAAGGGGTAAAGATGTCATACAAAAAACCCCAAAGTACCCCCACTTTATGCCTTTTCATAAAAGAATAAAGATAAAAGGGGTGCCATGTGGAGCTCCAAGGAGCTCCACCATGCTTGGCCGGCCACCCCTTGGGGGCCCCCCCCAAGGGGGCTTCCTTAGTGCCTAAGGCATTCTAGAAGCCTTTTGGGAAATTCCCAAAAGGTGCTTTCCATAAAATTCCCAAAAAGCACTTTCACTATTCACGACGACATTTTTCAGCGTCCGTTCGAACTGAAAATATTTATGTGGGCTTAGAACATTTCCAGTACCCACTAAAATAATTTTCAATGCGTTCTGGAACAATTCCAGTTTAGTGATTTCATCTGCGAAAAGCATCTGAAGCGGTTCCGGTAGCCCCGGAACATTTCCGGTTTTTCTTCCAGAAAATTCCCAGAAGTTTCCAGAATGATTCTGGTATCCTCCAAGAATTATCAGGCATGTGCCGAAACCATTTTGACTTAATGGTATCCCCTGAAACAACTTTTCAGTTTCACCGGAACTCATCCGGTGACCTCTCTCTGCGGAACTTTTCCGCTGTCCGAAACTTTTCGGTGTCCGAAACTTTTTCGGTGATTTTCTCTCAGACTCCCTGTCTAGTATTCAGCAGATAGATGACCCTTAAGCGTGTGACCCTATAGGTTCGGTGAAGTATAGACATGACACGGAACCCCTTCCGATCAATGATCAACATCGGAGCCGTGGACACCCATATTGACCCCTATCCCCACACGAATGAATATTCGAGTGAACCTCCAGTTGCCGTGTGCTATTCCTGTTGCTTCGCGATATGTTACAAATACCCGAGGCGAGACATGTTGGCATTCCCGTGGATCAACAACTTGTCCACTATGCTAGTTACCTCGTTACCGGTATTGTTCTCTTTTCTCGTTACCGTGTTCCGGCATCCCCGTGATCAAATCACAAAGTGTCTGGCCAGACGATGATGGATACCTTAACACCGAGAGGGCCCAAAGATATCTCTCCATCGTCGGAGGAGCAAATCCCAATCTTGAGCTATCAAGTTACTTAACATACTTTCCCATGAACCCGTAAGCCGCCGTAATAGCCATCCAGTTACGGATGACGTTTAACAAACCCCAAAGTTCATGAATCAAGCATGAAGAAACTCGATACTCTCATGGTCTGAGGAATCATGCAAACGTTAACCATCTCTGTGTTATCAACCATTAACTTGTGACGAATGAATCTCTTAGCATAACATCAATCGGGTCGATTCAACACAAATGTTCTTCTAACATTGTGCCCTCAAAGCTGCTGGCATAGACATGCCCATGATTGGGAAAACATAATCATCATGCAACACTTGAGCTAGTCTTAGAGGCATGACTAGGAATACTTTTTACCGTTTACTATTCCACACGTGCACATGGGTTTTCCCCAGAGCCTTTATGGATATACGGGCTCGGGAACCACAGCAGTTATAGCATGGAACATAAACATAATTATGAGCAAGGAGATAAATAATAACATTTATTATTGCCTCTAGGGCATATCTCCTACAGACTCCCACTTGCACTAGAGTCAATAATCTAGTTAATGTTAATGCACTTTACACCTATGGCACATTGGTGTAAAATATGCTTCGCATGTGGTATAGCCTGATGTCCAACGGATCTGACGACTTCAGATCCGTGTGTATCTTTGCATATCCTCGCGTTTTCACGCTTTCACAAAATTCATATTTTGTGTACACCTTGCTTTGTATATGTGTGAATCATTGGTCGAAACCTGATTCCTCAGACTGAGCTATGGAGCAACTATCTGCAATAGTGTCCCATTGACCAAGCCTTCTTGGAACCATACTAAGTTCATGAATGAACTATATGATTCAACAACTTCTTTGTCGCTTCTAAAGTGTCAACATACTTAGCCTTTGTTATAGAATTCGCCTCAGTATCTTGTTTGGAATAATTTCCAACTACCGTGCCACCATATTGTGTATTGCACAAAACCCTTAACTTTAATCGAAAATCGCTTGGAGCATGGATAAAGACTGTATCGATGTAACCTTTTACAACGAACTCTTCATGATCTCTGCTTGCGAGAAAACATGTCATCAGTGCTACTATAGTACTCAATGACCCTTTTTCACTGTTGTCCCATGATCACTACTTTTGATCACTTTGGTATCTATACTCGCAACAACTTTGGAGTATTGGACATATCTGGTTGTTTTTACATACCATGGAATACATGATTAATTCAAACATGAAGGTGTGTGGAATCTCCATCATGTATTTTGCTCATCAGTGTTTTTGGGACACCGAGTCTTGCAAAAAACTCTTTCCATGTGACTTCGGCAAGAATCACTCCTTGACGTTTTTAATGCTAAAAGGTTTTAGCATCTTGTCAATATGTATCTTTGCTCAGCCCCATTAGGTAAATCTATCTCCATAGATCATCATGCCTAATATAAAGGCTATTTAGCCCAAGCACTTCATCGAAAAACTATTTTCAAATGAAGTCCTAATTCGTGTCAAGAATTTTATTTCCAATTAACAATGTGTCAAGCACACAAGGTTTTTAGAAATATTATTAGGCTCCCACTTACTTTCTTGAATTACAAGCATCTTCGTTACCCATTGATGAAGTCAAACTCCTTTGACCATTTCATCAAAACACGAAGATTCCGACTCCACTTTGCTCTCTTCTGTCCATCGCTGGAACTCTGAAGTTTGCACCCTTACTAGCATCCTCTGGACTCACAAAATACCTTGGACTGTAACACATGCAAGTCCTTGGTTTCATTTCCATCAGATGGAAATCCTTTTGTCATCCCTTGTTTCATATCTCATGATATGAAATTTGTATTAATTGCTAGTTCAACCCGAACTGACTTTAAGCATCGCTACGATGAAACAACCTCATCATAGTCAACTCCTTGAACTTGTTATTTCAACAAGTCGAGCTTTATGGATAAAACATTTTATCCATATCAGTTTATAGTTCCATAAAAGTTCGTTAGACTCTAAGTCTTCTGAAGGGGTCATCAAGATATGATCTTGAATCATTTATATGGAAACTATCTCGGATTATATTGGCATTTAGCCAATCCCGGAGTCAGGGCCCATCAACGCTTCCTTGTGTATCGTAGGTATACTGTTGTCTAACAACAATATCTCGTCTGCGCACCTGAGAGGTTTGCACGAGCCTTGCCTACGTGGTTCAGTTGCAAGTTCGACCAAAGTCCATACATTTTATTGTAGAGACTTCCGTATCAGTCGCAGTAGGAAACTCCGGAATAACTTCCAAGGTTCCTTTCCTTTGACCTGATGACGAAGATACTGGTTATCTCGTCGAGTTGCACTGTCCTCCCACTCACCTTTTGCAAGAACAATTCTCTTTAAAAGCATACCATTTTGTGGCAAAAACTTTTGCCTCGGTATAGTGGTGGGGGAATACCCAATGACTTGGGATAACCTACAAAGTAGCACTTGTCTGATTTGGAATAGGTTTGTAACCTTTTACACAAGCCCCATATTCCAAATGTTAAGAAAAGATATAACATGGTTGGGCGTACCATACCATGGTGTCATTTCAACAGACCCGATGGAGCGCTTTTCAGTGTAAAAGCCGCAGTCTCTAAAGCATCACTCTTTAAAAGGGATAATGGCAAATTTATTTATGCCATCTTTGATCTTACCATGCCATAAATGGTTCGATTACATCTTCACGGACTTTCCACTTGCAGTGGTGTTCCGGGAGGTGCAAGTTATGAAACCCCTTTCACAACTCATCAGACATTCGCTAAACTTGTAACTCAAATATTCTTTTCTGCAATCGAATTGTAGAAACATAATCTTCTTGTTACAATAACTTCTACTTCATATTTGAAAACCTTTTGAATGAATTCAAAAAATTCAGACTTACGTCTCATCAAGTAAATATCCATATATCTACTTGAGTCATTTCCGAAGATAGATAAATCCACTACTTGCAAAAACATTTATCGGACTACATACATCAAAATGTATGATCACCAATAAATTCTTTGCTCGTTCCTTATGGCCTGTGAACGGTATTTCAGTCACTTCACTTTTCAAAGGAAAGTTGCAAGTGTCAGATGATTCAAAAATCAAACGACCTCAAAATCCATCATAATGGAATCTTTCATGCGGGTTTCTCCAATGTGACCAAATGCAGTGCCACACTTGTGTGGTATTCTTTTAGTCTTGCGACATTTAGCGTCAGTGTTATGGATGTATCATTTTACCATCAATATTCATAACATACATCCCATCTTGGATGGAAGTATGGCCCTTCATGTTATTCATAATACTGAACAACAATTGTTTTTTTATGAACAACTCTTTTGCAACAAACATTGTGCAATGGGCTAGAGTGTGTAAAACTCTAAAATGAATTATGAAAGTAAATCCAGAGGTAATATATTATTATCATTATTCATAACATGCATCTCATTCTCAATGAAAGTATGGCCCTTATGTTATTCATAACATCGAACATAAAAAGTTCTCTTATGAACAACCTTCTTGCAAGATTACTTTATGCAAAGGCTAGAGTTTGTAAAACTCTAAATGAATTATGAAAATAAATACAGACGGTAATACACCGATGGAAGGTATAGTAACATTTACTATGTTCCCTGTGTATACCTAAACCTCATTCCTGGCTAGTCTTTTATACATCAAAAACTTGTATGACATTCATACATGAGCTGGATATTCCAGTCTTCTTTCTTTCTGCCATTATACTTCTAACAGTTTAACTTTTAGTATTTCTCCTACTCTCAGAAGAAGCACCCAACTTAAGAGTGGCGTTAGCCCCGGACTTCCTAGGCGTGAAAGTTTCACTAACACCCTTCGGACACTTCCTTTCTCTTTAAGTTGTTGTTTTATTCACCTTTCATCATATGACAGGCGTTCTTCTGGATCCCTCTCTTATCAGTCTAATGCATAGTAAACTCTTTTACTAATAGTTTGCAAACAAACATTGCTTTGGATATCTCATATCTTTTAGCCTTTGTCTGTCTCTGAAAATGATTTTCAGATTCCATGAATATCACATAACTATCCAAACTTTCGAAGTTCGGGTCTCATGGAAGCAAACATATTGCACTTGAGTGAAACGGAATTCTAGCTTTTGGATTGAAGGACGAGAGTCATATGATCCATAGCATAAGCAAGAGAATACCGAAAGTATGCGATAGGACAAAGTCCTTCTCGGCACTCTTGAGGACAATCCTCACATTACGTTACCAACCGTAAAGTTTTAACCAGATATTTAACAGCTATTCAATTTTAATAGGGAAGGTGGAAACGCGAGCCATTATTCTACAACTATTATGCAAACCACACTTAGACAGTGTTCATAATTAATTGCACTGATAATTAAACAAGTTAATTCAACAGTGCGCTCCCACTCAAATCAATATCTCTCATAATTGATTGTGAGTGATACAAGACCCGCATTTCCATTCAACGCCATTGAACGAGATGAACACTGATGGCGCGAACTTCAATCGGTAGGCAAACTTGCCGATCACATCTCTATGTGACTCTTGTTCATCTTTCGATGGGCGTGTTCCGAGCTCAGGGAGATCCTTCCAGAACGTCAAGACAACCAAGTGATCTTGCTGCGAGGTCTCAACTCACCCGCCTCACACATCCCTAATCGTTCGTACCCAGGGAGATCCTGTGATACCCCGAAAAGTTAGGTGCCGTGACGGTGCTACACTTGGGAGAACACTAACTACTTGATATTTTTGTGAGAGATCACCCTAATAAAAAGCGACTACCGCGCAATCAAGAAGGGTGCATCATAAGGGATAAACATCTCAGGCAATTCATAATAGCATGATATGGTATAGCCCTTTCTGACGGAGAAGTCTTGTATTTCTTCGTCTTCGGCATTCGCGTCGGTGTTCACCTTCGCGAAGATTGCCACCACCTTGTCGATGCACCAGATAATATTGCTATCTCTATAGCTAATAAAATAATGCATTACAACAAGGTTGACACGCATGTCATTAAAGTGCAATCATATGGCTCCAGCCATCATGCCGAATCATGACACGCAGGTCATGTTAATAAATTTACATTATATAGTCATCTCATACATAATCAAATTATTATGAGCACTGCTATACCACATCACATGCACATGCAAACCCTCCTGCAAAACCAAGTTAGACGCCTCTAATTGGTTCAAGCAAAAACTTGTTTTACGTGGCTTCTAAGGTTTCGAAACAAACCGAAGCTACCAACGTCCATCATCAAGTATGATAATTCAAGTCGCTAGATTAACAATGCGGGGTGTATGAAGCACGAGATAATAAAATCTTGAACCCCATACTAAACTTCGTCATACGCATGACCCCCGTGCAGATCATATCTGCATTGCCCTTTTGTCTGCGAAATTTCATCTTTCTTTTTAACTACGGTGGAATTCAATGAACTGTTAGCACTTCGTTGATCAATCAGGATCGCGGATTGCCAGAACATTGAAACTCCACCATGCTGTTATCAAGATCAGAAATATGCAAATTCCAGGGAAGCAACAAGAACATCGGGTAACAGATTTCATCTGCTACCCGCACAAATTATTTTCAGTAATAGAACTCATCTACTACCTAATTATATTGTGCAACACCCATACATCACTATGTATTCTAGATCGCAACCTGCATCTACGCATAGCACGGCTCTTGATGCCACTGTAGGGTAACGCAGAAGAAAACAAAAATTTTCCGACCTACGCACCAGCCCAGGACCACTATGGAGACTGCATACAAGGTTTGATCATTTTCGTTACCGACTCGTAGCGCAGCGGAAGAAAAGTCGATGACGATTGGCGGTGCAGATCCCCGCAGCTAGGATTTACAACCTCCCAACCGCGAGGATGTATACCCTCGTCTTCTCTTTGGACAGCCCTCCGGGAGGCGGTCGAACAGTCCCCCGGACGGTGTCGCGGACAGCCCTTCGGGAGGACCTTCGAAACTCGAACGGTCACTTGGACAGCCCTTCGGGAGGACACACAGAACTAGGACCGTCACTTGGACAGCCCTTCGGGAGGCACTCACGAACAGCCCCTCGGGCACTAAGATCGAAACTACGACCTCTCTACAGAGTTGCACACATACGGTGTCATCTATCCGGCAGGGCTTCGCCGTCCAGAACTAGTTCCCACCGGAACCCAGACAGCCTTTCGGCTCTACGAAACTCTTTTCGTGGGAGGGAGAGAGAAGCTAGATCATTGCAATGGCACTTGTATGTGAGAAGGGATGAAGGATTGAGCAGCCCCCTCTCCTCCTTATATAGGAAAACCAAGGGGTAGGATGGGCATTCAAGAAATACCAAAATACCCATGAAGGAAACTCTTTCCAAGGGCATAAGAGAGAAACCAAAGGACATGTGGAGCTCCAAGGAGGAGCTCCACATGTGGCCGGCCACCCCCTAGGGGTCCCCCCCAAAGGAGGCTCTCATCCATCCACATCACCTTCTAGAAGCCTTTAGCAAAAGCCCTAAAAGGTGGTTTTCCAAAAAATTCCAAAAAGCACTTTCACTATTCACGACGACATTTTTCAGCGTCCGTTCGAACTGAAAATATTTATGTGGGCTTAGAACATTTCCAGTACCCACTAAAATAAATTTCAACGCGTTCTGGAACAATTCCAGTTTAGTGATTTCATCTGCGAAAAGCATCTGAAGCGGTTCCGGCAGCCCCGGAACATTTCCGGTTTTTCTTCCAGAAAATTCCCAGAAGTTTCCAGAATGATTCTGGCATCCTCCAAGAATTATCAGGCATGTGCCGAAACCATTTTGACTTAATGGTATCCCCTGAAACAACTTTTCAGTTTCACCGGAACTCATCCGGTGACCTCTCTCTGCGGAACTTTTCCGCTGTCCGAAACTTTTCGGTGTCCGAAACTTTTTCGGTGATTTTCTCTCAGACTCCCTGTCTAGTATTCAGCAGATAGATGACCCTTAAGCGTGTGACCCTATAGGTTCGGTGAAGTATAGACATGACACGGAACCCCTTCCGATCAATGATCAACATCGGAGCCGTGGACACCCATATTGACCCCTATACCCACACGAATGAATATTCGAGTGAACCTCCAGTTGCCATGTGCTATTCCTATTGCTTCGCGATATGTTACAAATACCCGAGGCGAGACATGTTGGCATTCCCGTGGATCAACAACTTGTCCACTATGCTAGTTACCTCGTTACCGGTATTGTTCTCTTTTCTCGTTACCGTGTTCCGGCATCCCCGTGATCAAATCACAAAGTGTCTGGCCAGACGATGATGGATACCTTAACACCGAGAGGGCCCAGAGATATCTCTCCATCGTCGGAGGAGCAAATCCCAATCTTGAGCTATCAAGTTACTTAACATACTTTCCCATGAACCCGTAAGCCGCCGTAATAGCCATCCAGTTACGGATGACATTTAACAAACCCCAAAGTTCATGAATCAAGCATGAAGAAACTCGATACTCTCATGGTCTGAGGAATCATGCAAATGTTAACCATCTCTGTGTTATCAACCATTAACTTGTGACGAATGAATCTCTTAGCATAACATCAATCGGGTCGATTCAACACAAATGTTCTTCTAACATTGTGCCCTCAAAGCTGCTGGCATAGACATGCCCATGATTGGGAAAACATAATCATCATGCAACACTTGAGCTAGTCTTAGAGGCATGACTAGGAATACTTCTTACCGTTTATTATTCCACACGTGCACATGGGTTTTCCCCAGAGCCTTTATGGATATACGGGCTCGGGAACCACAGCAGTTATAGCATGGAACATAAACATAATTATGAGCAAGGAGATAAATAATAACATTTATTATTGCCTCTAGGGCATATCTCCTACAGGTATACCTTTGCCTTGCATATTCCACTTGAGCTTGATGATGACTTTAATGCTTGCCTCAAGTTGGAATCCTTTTCTTGTCCACAATCGCTTGGTGAAGATACTCGAAATGCTTCCTCATATTGCAATGAGGGAAGCCTTAACTTAAGCCCATCTTCGCATGCACACTATCACGATGTGGACCACAAGCTTGAAAGCATATAACCTCCGGCTTCTCATCTTGCACTTGGACTCCTCAAACCCGATGACCATCACCACTTGATGTCATCCATACATAGGCTACTTGAAATCTGTCCTTTTGATGCAAGCCCATGGGAAACACCTAACCCACATAGACATAGAAAACACATAGCAAGGGTTAGGTAACAAAGCATAATTCACAATTACTTACCATACCACTAGATCACTTGATCCCACATGGTACAAAGATTGCACTTTGTGAGTTGACCATCTAGATAATCTTTGAGCTTCATCTTGGTCAACCAACATCTTTACTTCAAGCTCCATCTTGGTTTCTTGAAAGCCATAATGAACTCTTCATTTCCCTTCATTGCTTCAAGACTATATCACCAAAGACTCTTTCAAGACCATATCAAGTTCCACTATGAATATCATCTTGGTCACCACTTGCCCTTCTAAAAACTTCATCACAATCTCTTGAGAGGCATAATGAATTCTTCACTCTAGTTGCTTGCTTCAAGACTTGATCAACCGAAACCCAACACATGAGCTCACCATGATCTTGTCTTGAAACCATAACTTAAATTCTTCTCTTTGATTATTCTCTCAAGCCCTTGATCCCGAAGACCAACTTGAAACCTCACTAGACATGGGGTCTCGAGAGCCAACACCTAGGCCCCGTGAGCACGGGGTATCCAGAGAGTTGACACTCGACCCCGTGCACACGGTACAAGCTCGTGAGCACGGGGTATCCAGAGGAGGATACCATGAGAACTTCTTCGGATGCTTCGATGGCATTCTTCACAAAACAACCCAAAGCACTTCAAGCATCACTATGGAACATATCTTCATATAAGATTCAATGCACTTGATGCTCCATAGGAATTATCATTTAATACCAAAGCTTAGAGCAAATACAACTTCATCTATATGGACTTCATCCTTGATTCCATCCAATATCCTTGAGGCACTATCTTCATATATATGGACTTCATCCTTGATTCCATCCAATATCCTTGAGGCACTATCTTCGGACAAAACCTTCAAATATATCTCACTGAAAAACATTAGTCCATAGAGATTGTCATTAATTACCAAAACCACACTTAGGGGCTACATGCCCTTTCATAGTAGATAAAGCATGACTATTGTAGCAGAGATAAAACAAGTCATGCAATCCGACAGAGAGAAGGTAAATAGTATCTGCATATATGAACTAGAACCGAACATATCTAGAGCAGACTGTAGAGCAAGAAGTTGTGGCAGAAACTCAAACAGAAAGAGCATGAGAATGTACGGAACAGGAGCAGAAGCACCGGTCTTGGGGTTGGTGTCCTTGCCAGCCATGTCGTCGAGGAGGTTGTCCACGTCGGGGAAGAAGTCGTCGTCGGGGAAGTAGTCGTCGGAGTCCGGGGCGTCCGTGATGAAGAAGTCAGTAGTCGCGCGAAGCGCTCACCAAAAACCTTATCACCCTTCTCCCGTACAGGACTCAAAGAGGTGCGGTTTCAGAGGCCTACTGTCCTAACTTACGGTGCACGCCGCAAGCCAGGATGGAAAAAATCGTAGCAGCAGCGCAGTGCTCAGGAACTTGGTGGCGAGAGGAAGATGGTCTTCTGGTGTATCTCTCTGGAGAGGAGCGACCTCTCTTTTATAGACACAGGAGACGGAGGTGAATAGGCTATGTCGGGAGCTGAAGGGAGAGAGGGAGACGAAACGAACAGGCAGCAGCCGAAGGGTGCAGCGTTCGTATTCAATATTTTTCAGCTTCCGACTGACCTTTCGTATACCAATCGTGCGTGGCAAAAATTTAAACATCGGCTCGGCTCATTCCCGCAACCCGCGGCGCATCGTGACGAGGCATGGCGTGGCGAAGCGGGTGGCGGAGGAGGAGCACGCGTGAATGTCCCTCTTGTTCTCATGCTCATACATGTGGGGAAACACCCTCCCTTATAAGGAGGTCCAACTCCCACCAAACTAGCAATGTGGGACTAAACTTTGGTTCCACCTCTTGTCATGCACGACTGGGCTGAGTGGGCCTCTAGGATTTATTTGGAATTTCTGAAATTGTTATTTGGCTGGCCCAAAGTAGACTAAATTCCAGCAAACTCTACTTCCGCTGCACGACACTGCGCGTCTAGTGGTAACGATCCGTGATCCATTCCCATAGCACGTTTCTGGTTGTTCTGTGCGTAGGAAAATTTGATTTTGCAGTCGACGCACCCTAGCGTAGAACCCAACACCACCAACTGGGCAAACTCCTACCAAGATTCGCACGAGCCCTGGATGGTATCTATATTTCAAGTGAGTACTGCTCATAGTTCATGCCATGACGTGCTTGTATTGTTCTGATAGAGTTACAACCATATGTGTTCATTCCATCACAGGATTGTATTCGCGCAATAGATGATACTCATGTGACTGCTAGAGTGCTGAGGTCACATGCTACAACAGACAAGGATAATGATGGCTCTATTTTATACGCATTTTAAGATATCATTTTTGCATATTATCTCCATATGTCATGTCCCACTGGACCAAGTATATGCCCATTATGCATGATTTTCAGTTTTTACTCTTTTCATTGTGAGCATTGCATAGTTTGTAGCTCATTTTAGTTTTTATTAGTTCCCTTTGTTTTGTTATCTACATGTGTTTTGGAGCAACTATGGGCCAAGCATGATGAAAAGGACAAAGATGGGTTCAATACAAAGGACTTTCAGGCACCGGGCTTAGGCATTTGGAGTGTCAAAAATGATTTTTTTTTCAAAGTGCTCAAAATGAAGATCTAATACCACAAGTGCATTGACATAATTCACGCTATTCCAACAAGCTCAAGAATGTCAAAATCAGAGTTCGTATGACGAAGTTGTAACCAAATTACCAAAGGGTCCAGAGCCAAAGATGACGCATGGTGCGACCGCGCTGGGTCGTACCGCACCCAGAAAAGCCCAAAGTCGCCCAAATCATATGCAATTCTTCGTGGATTTTGTCCCCGTTTGTTCCTACTGCTTCCTTGGCCACAAGGGAGGCATTGGGATTGGATTTAGCTCATCTAGAGCCCTTGGATCAAAGTGGAGGGTCTAAATCCACGGAGAAGACCCGAGGAGGTCGGCTACATAATCTCCATCAACCCTGGCTGCTGACCATCATCATCATACATTGTCATCTACAACCATCTCCATTGTTGGTCCAAAACTACCTCCATGGAAGAAGGGCCAAGACAAGAAGAAGGAATGGGAGGCTCCGCCACCGCGCCGCACCGGCCTTTGGGCTGGTGCCATCTCCATCACCGTCATCGCTACCGGTGCCGTCTCCATTACCACCATCTCCACCAGCCCCGCCATACTCATCTCCTTCATCGACAGGGTGTCGGCTTGTATCATCCTTCTCCTCTGTGTTATCATTTTACTTGTTTGAGTAGTTGTATTTATACTTGACGATTTGGATGAACCCTTGCATGCATGATTAGAACTTAATGCCTATGAGCGATCTGATCATCTTCTTTATATGTGTTGTGTTGATTTTCTCATGGTGTTATGAAGAGGCCCCACTCAACATTAGCACCTTGTGGGTTTGAGGGAATTATTATTGGTGTCACGATGGGCTCCGGAGGTTTGTAGTTACGGTGCTTATCTCCCTCCTTCCCCGATCATTGCAGTATGGAGTAACGGAGAACCCTCAAGCCTTGTGTCGTGTTATGGGGAAAACCTTAATCACTGTTGCAAAAAATAGAGTGGGGAAACAACAATGGTGGCACACCTGATACGTGACTGCAATATGTAGGCACATATCTTTATTTGGCTCCATCCACACATAATCATATTCAAGTCAATTAGTGATACGAACCTAGAACTATGCTTTCACATATGTTGTGTGAATCATAATTGTCGTGATGACTTCGGAACCCTCAAGAATGCTTTACTACTCAAGCACCTCTCTACCTAGTTTAGTACCTTTTTATTTTTCCGCCTTTTATCTTTTTTTTTGTAGTTTAGTAAAGCATGCCTTTTTATTCGTCTTTCATAGCAACTGACTAAACTAGACTATTTTCAAACTCCAGCTTGGGTGTGTACAAAACTGCGTAAGTGACAACGTAGTTGCGGGGTTAGTAGTGCCTTCCTATTCGCTCCCTATGGGATCAACAAACCTTACTTGTCGTGAAATTGCTACAAAGCCCTGTGCACTTGCATGACATCAGGTAGAAAGCACTACACAAGCTAAAATATGCTTCTTGTTGTTGTTGTTGTTGTTGTTGTTGTTGACATATGTGTCAGCTGACTGAGAAGGATCGGCTCATGATGCTAACGTTCTTGTTGACAGCATGCATGTCCACACCTGATGGGATCAATATACCCGATGGCGATTTCTACCTAGGAGATGCTGGATATGCATGTCAGCCTGATGTTCTTCCACCCTTCAGAAAACTAAGTTGCCATATGAACGAGTTCTCTTCTAGGAACCATCTTAGGACTATTGCAGAATTGTTCAATCTCAAACACTCTAGCTCTAGAGTTACGATTGAGAGGGCATTTGGAGCCCTGAAGAATATATTTAAGATCCTTGATTAGAAAGCATTCCACCCTTTCCTCACCCAAGTTAGACTTGTTCTTGCATATTGCATTCTCCATAACTAGACCCTAGAATGGGGTTGTGATGAGCTTGTGCCAGAGGAGGAAGATGTGACGATTGCTAATGTTGATGACTTCGGCCATGGTGTGGAGGCACATGACAATTAAGCTTGGAAGAGCAAAATGTTGGAATGGGCTGAGGCAATGTGGGAAAACAGAAGTAACCCCAAGGATCTAAAGAAGAAAAAAGCAGCAGGAGAGGTAGAAGCAGCAATAGAAGAAGACAAGGATGGACTTCTCCCTAGTTCAGGTTCAGCATCGATGAACTTTCCCCTATTAGCCATATGATTGTCAATTTGTACTACAATTTGTTAGCAATTAGGATGAACTACCATTTGACTGCAAGCTAGGACTAAAATGATTTTATTTCATACTACATATGTAGTGTAATGTGTGGTAAGGTCACCACTAGTGAGAAGGGATCACCACAACATAGGTCGTGCACAATCAAAAGCCATGTTCATAGAAATGAAGTATTGAAGTACATGTTATTTTAGTTGGCCATGTTCATATAAATGAAATACCTGCTTTTTTAGTTGGTGTGTGCGAGGTCTAGTCATTTATATTTATTGTTCAGAAACTTGAATTGGCGTGGTCGCAGGGCTGAGGATGTAACTATAGTAGGGATATCCTCATCACCTAGACACCTGGAGAGGATCCCCAACCCCAATTGCGACAGCACTGCCCAACAAGGGCTCCATCGAACTATCCCATACCGCCACACCATTGCGACCCTCCAAGCGGCCAATGGCACTGCCTCACGGAAGCAGCAATGTCACTCATTTGCTTCCCCCCTTGAACAAATGTCGGTCGACGCTCTCAGACTTAAGGTTGCCTCGAGCTTCTCCACCTGATGAACCCTGCATTGGTTGAGGATCGCCTGCTCACCTCTTGTTCGCTCCCGTCCTCGCCGTCCAAGAGACCTGCCAGTGCCCCAACACCCATTCCCTGCAGAGACGGATGGGAGCAGATCAATGGTGGTGGTGACCTCTACCTTGAGGTGTCACCCCTGTCGCTTCTCGCTCATCCTCACCCGTACGAGCAACCTTTCAAACTTCATCAGTGGGGTGGTCTTCACTACCACCAGTAATCCTGTTTAATGCATAAGATCACATCAAATGAGTTTTTTTTTTTTTTGCGAAGACACATCAAATGAGGTTGATAAACGCTTTTTCATATATGGGTTAAGTATAAAATTATAAGAAAATCAGGTAAACCACCTCATTTTTTTTCTTTGTGGGCACTTGTTATGTTGTTGTCCTAACTGACTATTTTTTCTATCATTGGATTTGATACTTGAACGTCGTGATTTACTTTATATATATATAAAGCGGGACAAAATACTCTTTCAAGAAATCCACACACTTCTCTGTCGAACCAAGGCCGCTTCCTCACCCTAGCTCCATGTCACTGTCCTGCAAATAGCAGAAAACGAAAGGAAGAAACTGTCAGTGCAGATTTCCGACATCGCCAAGGAACATCTGTCACAGGAGCAATTCCAGTATTCCACGTCTCCGCCGTGGCAGCTAGCCGGAAAAATCACAATAATAATTCGCGAGAGCCAATTCAACACCGTTCCATGTGGCACACCCTCCAGCTCCTCGTGCTCTCCACTGCAGGCCCCCCTCCCCATCCTTGTCCTCTCTCCCACCTCCCTTGTTCTTCCGTTCTCCCCAGCCCTAAGCCATTTTGCAGTTAGTTCCTGATCCCGCGGCGGAGGCGGCGGCGGTGGCTTCCATCTGCCGTCTTCCGCCTTGTCTCTGAGCTGCGTCTCTTGATGAGTTGGTCGTGACGGCAAGGTGGAGGAGGAGCTTCTTCTTCCCGGCCGGGTGCCCGCCGCCTGAAGATCCCCTTTCTAGGGGCGGTAGGTGAGGGGAGATGCGCTGGGCTGATCCCCATTACTCGCGCATCCATTTCTTGTAGCCGAAAGATCTGGTATTCCAGAGGTACGTGCGCAATGTTTCCGTATATTTTTGTGAATCCCTGATCCGGGTTCTTTGTCGCTGAAATGTTCCGGGCCTGTTGTCATTTCTTTTTCTTGTAGAAATGGTAAAATGATGCAATGCGCTCCAGCACTTATCCCCATCTCTGTTTTTTCTCTTGTTTATCGCGCACAAAAGTCAATCCGTGAGCTCAATGCCGATGCTGGTGGTTGTGCTATTCCTCCTTGGAGCAATGGGGCCGCTGTCCCTGAGAAGGACAGCGGACAGCGACCCGTTTCTCCTAGTACTGTTTGCGCCGTTGTCACTGCGTCTGCCAACAATTCGAATATTAATTACTAGGAAACTAACAATAATTGTAGTAAGATAGAGGGCGTTTTACCCACCCACCGTTTCTTGGTTCAATTGTGGACATTGTCTTGTGTAAAGATGGCGCCCTTGGTTTTGTTCCAGCTCTTTTGAGTCAATTTGTGGTAGGTTCCTAAAGCAAGATGCTGTTTGTACTCTTTAATCCATGTGGGGTGCCCAGTTGGTCAGAGTAGTATTACCCTGTTGGATCATCTGAGGCTACTTTCTTGCAGAGGGATGCCACCTCGGTTTAGGTTTCCTGCTTATTGTGTCAATTTGAGGTTTATTTTTTCAGAAGGTGAGCCAACATTGCTGCCATTTATGCCCATTGTCTTCCTATAGGGGTGACCTAGTGATCCAGTTACTAACTTATTGAGCCCTTAATGTGGATCCTTCAATAGATTAGTGTACAAAATGCCTGGGGTTATGCTATGCCATTTTGGTGCTTCTCCAAGTGGACAGGTGGCTTAGTTTCCCCTTTTCCCGAATCAGTTTTCTGTAGAGTGTCCATGTGGTTGAATTCCCCTACCATATCAATTTGGGGGCAATTTACTCTACATGTAGGCCAGCTCTCCATTCTTGGTACACTCATACCCTTGGCTTCAGAATTATATTTATATGACCTCACAGCGTGCTCAAGTGATTAAACTCAATTTTGGGGAGTCATTAGTAAGTGGTACTGAGAATTTGTGCATTGATAGGTAGAAGCACCATGGGGCTCTTAGGTATGATGGGCGATTCCTTCGGCTGCTCAGCTACCGGTGAGCGGCTCGTCTCTGCCGCGAGGGATGGAGACATCCAGGAGGCTAGGGCCCTATTGGAGCTTAACCCCCGGCTTGTACGATACTCGACATTCGGTATCCGAAACACACCCCTCCATTACTCGGCGGCAAAGGGCCACCACGAGGTGATTCACTCCACACATCTCTTTCGTTATCAGTTTACAATTATTTTTAGCTACTTTTGTTATTTAATGTATGTGTGTTCGTTATCGATTGATAAGTAATTTCATCTTCTTGGTAGATTGTTTCTTTGCTAATAGAATCTGGCGTTGATATCAACCTTAGGAACTGCAGAGGACAGGTGAGCTCTATTTTTTTTAACTCCCACCTTGTCCATCATTGGTATCCAATTCTTGATGATCCATAGTATGTGTTATTACTTTTGAATATTTATAGAGAATACTTCTTACTCGGTATACAGAAACGGATTTGACCATAATTTTCCAAAAATTAGTTTATTTTAATATATTACCGAGAACTGTCTAGTTGCAATCTTACAAGTATATGCATTTCCCATATATCTGAGGTCGCTCAGGTCTTAGATAATAATATATCAGTTGTTTCAAGTAGATGGAAGTAAGCTGCAAAATGTTACTGCTTTCTCTTAGTTGACTTCTATCTAGATAAAAAAATAAATAAATCCTATTGCAACATTCTTGAAGGGGTGATTTGATGCCACCTCATTATGTTCTTTCTATCTCTGTTCTATTGTGAAAGAGAATATTTCTTTGTTTTGGTACCAACGCTAAACGCAACAATTGCCGTGCAGACTGCTCTGATGCAAGCTTGTCTATATGGTCATTGGAAAGTTGTACAGATCCTAGTTCTTTTTAAAGCTAATGTAAGTGAATATCAATTTTTTTTGTATCTTTTTGTGATCGCATAAAAAAAACTTGTTTTTGTGTTAAACTGGGCTGCAATTTGTACTGATGCAAGTGATATGTATTTTTAATCTTAGATTCACAAAAAAGATTGTTTTAGTGGTGCAACAGCAATTCATTTTGCCGCCCTGAAAGGTCATACCCGGTGCATCCGGCTTATTGCGGCTGATTACGTGCCTAGTTTGCCGGATTTTTGGAGCATCATGCGCGGAACAGCCACGGGTGAAACAAATAAGGAAGCTTTTGATGCAGCGTATGTCAAATTCTGACGTTCATCTATGTTGGCATCTTTTTTTTTATCGTTTATGTTGGCATCTTCCGATAACTAGTAACTAAATATCCATTTTCCTTTGCTTCCCAGAAATCTCCAGAGACTAGTTAATGCAAAGTCAGATGGAGGTGTCACCCCTCTTCACTTGGCAGCTCTTCACGGGCATGCTGAGAGCTTGCAATTGCTGTTAGACCTTGGAGCCTCTGTCTCTGAGGTCACAATCAACGATGGCTCAACTATTGATCTCATAGGTAAAAACTGAACAACAACAACAACAACAAAGCCTTCAGTCCCAAACAAGTTGGGGTAGGCTATAGGTAAAAACTGAACAGGGTAAAAAAAACATAAAACTGTACACAGAATGTTAGATGTTTAACTGAATTCAAGTAGTTATTGTTTAGGAACTTGACCGTTACTTCTCACATCAAATGTGCAGAACAAGGGGAAATATTCTGAACTTCTTTACATGGTCATATATTAACAATTCCCTAAAATTGCAGGTTCAGGAAGCACGGCCCTTCACTATGCAGCTTGTGGAGGAAGTGCTGTATGCTGCCAAGTATGCATTGAATTCTCCCTTCCATAAAATATCAAGTAATTGTCCAATTCCTGTTTACTGATTGCCGTAAAACAGCTTCTCATTGCAGCAGGAGCACACATGGGAGCTGAAAATGCTAACGGGTATGCCTAGGGAATTCCATGTTTCTATTCTAGAAGTATTTATTTGTACACTTCACAACGATTGAAAATCTGAGAAAAGGTTGTTACTTTACAATTGCCACATTCTGATATATTTACTGATGTCACTCGGATAAATTTCACGCTTCTTTTTGGGCTCTATCATCAGAATTTCTAAGCCTACTATGGTAAATGCTAATTAGCTGTGACTAGTGTCTGCCTAAATAAATCCATTTTCCTTTGCTGAATTCAAATGCTAAAACCAGTTGGCTGCATTTTGTGCTTATGTCCATTGTGTTGTCATATGCCGGCCTGGATTTATAGCTGGCATTCGACCTATGCTTATGCCTTGTTAGAAAATAATTTCCGTGTGGTTCACTGTTTTCCAATGCTGTTTCCTTGAAGGTTGAGTCCTTTGATGGTGGCTCGTTCATGGCACAAAACCGGTGCTGAAGGCGTCCTAAGCAAACAGCCAGAAGGGAGACTACTAATTCTTCCGTCACCATATCTATCTCTTCCACTGATGAGCATTGTCAAAATCGCTCGGTGAGTTCAAATACCAGACAGAGTATGTACATACTGTTATCATTTCGTCACGTCTTAAATTCCTAGTTCATCAAACCTATCAAGTTTTGAAATAGAATTGAAATTTGTCCAAAGTATCAAGCATCTGTACTCATGTACCAACCTTGTGCACAAAGCCACAATCATTTACTTAATTGAACAGAGGACGTAAGTAAGGTCACCATGTCTCGGAACGTAGATGCCTATTGAAGGATAATTTGCACCTTAACAGACGCAGATTATTGAGAATGAGAAAACTTTGACTTTATCTCGCTGGGCTTCCAAATTTTTCCCGAGGCACATTTCCAGTTAACAAAGAACAGAGAAACAATTCCCCATTTACAAATCGACTCATATTTGATCGTTCACAGGGAATGCGGATGGAGAAAAACCTCGGCATCATCTAGTAGTTGCCATGATCCATGTGTGATATGTTTGGAGATGGAATGCACGGTAGCTGCAGAAGGTATACTAACAGACTAATCCTCATGCTGAATAGTTCTACCTTATCCTATCCATTCATACGATTTCACTTTGTTTCAAAATAGGTTGTGGCCACGAGTTCTGCACCAAATGTGCACTCTATCTGTGCTCCACCACCAGCAGCTCGACGTGTACCCGTGGGGTGCCCGGCTCCATATCTTGCCCTCTGTGCAGGCACACAATAGTCTCCTTCGTGAAGCTCACAGGCACTACCTTCCTGAAGGATCTTCCGTGGACTAGCTCATCACTGGCTCTATGTGCGGCAGGCGCAAGCACTGGCTCGTTGCGTCGCCAGTCGGACATCCGTCGCCTACGCTCCTCCTCAGTTCACCTGGGATGCTCCTCTTTTCGATCCACCGGCTCCGGTAGATTGTCGTCGATTAAGTTGAATTGCGGCAGGCTTGACGAGACGTTGCCCTGCCTCGTCAGCTGTATCAGGCCGGATGTGCGGCGATCATCTTCGTACAGGGAAAGAGTCGGTAGTAGATATACAGAGTTCTCATAATGCTCTGCTCCTTTTTGTTGGCGTTGTGTGCCTCCCTTTCGTTTTGTGAGCTGTAGGGAGTTTGGTGATTCAAACTTGTGCAGCATCTGTTCATGTCTATCTGTTTGTTTGTTTGTTTGTATGATTTCCTTCTCAGTTTCTTCTAAGTTTTTTTTTATTATTCAGTTTCTTCTTCTAAGTGAGAGCACACAAAGGACTTGTGTATCATTTCATTGATAGTTGGAGAGAACAAACACACGCACACTCAGAACGGTTCGACTCACAGCCACGTACACAAGAGCTGGCGTGACTGAGACCGTGAGCAAGAGAACAAAGCGGGGCAATCTGAAAAGAAAAGGCTGGGCAATCCCTATTTCTCTATTTTCTGTGTAGGTAATTTTTTTTTGAGAAATCCCCACACTATTAATTTAAAGAAAAAATTCATAGGGATGCAAAGGGGGTCATGTGGATGTAGAAGCCACAAGTGGCGACCCTAAGGAAGCAAAACAGAAAATTTTATAAGATTGTGTGCCTTCTGGTTCGAAGCTCGGGCTTTGAACATAAAATCATAGCTAACAAAACGTGTTGTTCTTATATTTATCTCCTTCACTATTGTGATATGCGGACCTCCTAACCCTTTTTTTATGTCGTCCACAATTGGTTTGCAATCGCACGCAATCACCAAATGACTCAGAGACAAATCAAGCAGCTAGTGCCAAGGCTTCATGACATGCTATGGCTTCAAGACTTGCTGGATTATTCACTCCTGGTAGAACGATCGCTGAAGATCCGAGGTAATTACCTTGTTCATCTCTGCACACTGCCGCAGTTGCACCCACACAACCATCATGAGACAGTCCACCATCTACATAAATCATCACTTGGCCATTCGGAGGAGGCTTCCAAGCATTTGCCGTGTTGATCACATGAGCGCGTCTCCTCGGCATGGCGGTACTGTGATCCTTCTTAGGCCATCCAAGTCATTGATCAATCTTTCTACGAAGAGGTGAGTCGACATCGGACTTTGGTAAATAGCCTCGTGTATTGCTTTTCTTCGTGCTGTCCACATTGCCCAAAGGGTCACGGCCATCTTCACGAAGTCCGCATGCGATAACGATTCCATCATGTTAAAGAGCCAAAGCTTCACATTGGGTTCATGTGACAATGTGACCAGTCAATTGTTCATCACCCCAAGTTTTCAGAAGCCATCCTTATCCTCTCCCCGCTACAGTAGAGAGCAGCGACAGGGCGAGTTCACAAGTTCCCGCGCCTCCCGCCGGCGAGGGCGTGGATCCCTGCCTCCTCCGGCTGCTCCGGCGGCAGGAGGAGGTGGGATCCCGTTCCTCTGCTCCCGGTGTGTAGATAGGGTAGGATTAGGTCCCGGCGGCGTCGATTTGGTGAGGTGTTCGTCGCCGTTCTGGAGAAATAAGGCCGCCGCCGTTCTTCCCTCCCCTTGCCGGCGCTGGTGGTGCTGGCATGTGGACGGTGGGTTTCGCGTGCTGATCTATGTATCGGCCGGTGGTTTGGCTCCCTTCTCCATCGGTAGTAGCGCCGGTGCGAGGGGTGATTTTGCTCCTCGCGGATCTTTCGATCTCGCGAGTTCTTCGCTCATCCGTCGATTTGAGGTGGGTGGCTTCGCCTTCCTGTTGGTCTGCGGATCCAGCGGTGCCTCGTCTCCTTTCCCCGTCGGTGGCAGCGGCGGTCCGAAGGGAGCTTTTGCTCCTCGGGGATCGGTGGATTCCGCGAGTTCTGGTGTCCTCTGGCGGGTCGGCGGCGGCGACTCTGCTTTGTGAGTATATTCCTCCCCTTCCCCCCTGTCGTTGTACCGGCGAGTTCCCCGTCGGCGGTGCAGGGGATGGGTGCTGGTGTGTTGCTGGGGATGTTTGGTTGAGCTGCAGGTCGGATTCCCTCTCAAAAGAAGCTGGTCATCTTCTCCTACCCCGGTTCCGTTCGGAGAGCGTCGTTCTCTCGGAGTGTACTGATGGTGCGGTTGGCTCTTGGTGTCGCCGCCGATATGTGTTCATCGATTTGAGATCCCGCCCGGCGTCGGGTGGCTCATGCGGCATCAAAACCTTTATGGCGGGGGTTCCTGTACTCCTGAGGCGGCCTGTGGGCATGGCATCTTCTCCAGCTTCGGTGTGCTCCGGCGATAGCGATGTGATTTGCGCGAGTTCTGGCGTTGGTCTGTCTGTTGGCCGGCTGTGCCTTTCTGTTGTATTTTCTTTCTTTTCGGAGGGACTCTATGTAATCTTATGCGATGAATGAAGCAGCTCTTTTTCTCAAAAAAAAAAATTTGTTCATCACCCAGCGCCCAAACACACCTCCCAGCCATGCAGTCTATTAAAGAATGCCTCCAAGAATCAGCACCACCACAGATTTGGCAAATATCCATGTCGCGCATCTTCCTATGGTGACACACATCCTCCGACGGAAGCGAGTGTTTTGCCAACCTCCAAAGGAAGGTTCTGATCTTACCAGGGACATGGGTGTTCCATAAAGATTTCCAACTCTTCTCTTCTGCCGCGCCATTAGAAGCAGCTTCTCCCTGCAATTTCTTATACTGACCAACATGCGGTATGCCGATGTAACAGAAAACTCTCCTTTCTTTTTTGTAGGAACGAAGTATGCCTACCAGAGGAAGGGGGTGAATGGGAGATTTAAAATTTCTTTTGAAAACTTCGAACCTCTCAGAACCCAGTAGCGGAACGAAAGTAAAACAATGAACAGAGTGTGAAGAACAATTAACGAATGAGAACCGAGGCAGGCAACGAGAATCAATCACATAGTCGAAACATAATTCACAGCAGATAAGCGTAAGTAAATTGAGTGAAGAGATGACCAGTGATGCTCAATGGCAACAGAGGATTTGGTAGACCAGTCCGCCCTTCTGCAAAAGGACTACGTCTGGTTGGAGGGACTTGTGATGAACCCAAAAGATAAACTCTCTTCGCCCTATTCTCCTCGACATTTGATTCGTCAATAAGTGCCGACCACTCGTGGTAGATGCTTGAGGCGATCTCCGAACCTTTACAGACTTTGTCTTCGTGAACCACAGTTACTCTTGGTCACTGAAAGACTTGACACCTCTAGAGAGTTGGCAGCTCTCAAGTGTAATAGGTGGAGCGTACTGGACTTGGATTCTAGTGATGCTAAACCACTATCTAATTTTTTGGCTCTGGGGTCTTTCTGTTGGTGGGTTTTAAACTTAAATCACTCGGGAGAGAGGGATGCTCACACAATCTTCTCAGAATCACACGAAGCAGCCAACGGTGCACGTTGGATAGGGTGGGCTATTTATAGCTGACGTCTTCCTGAGGAAAAAGACCATTTTGGACATGACCAATCAGCTAATGTCCAACTGATACGTATCTAACGGTCGGATTTTTTTAGCACAACGGTAACATTACTTACGGAGCACGTAATGCTAACTCCTCGATCCGAATCAAAACCTCACAGCGAAGAAGAACTACGTCTCTTGTTGGCAAGTATTTATTCGGAACACAAAGAGATTTCTTTCAACTCACACAGGATTTGGGTTTAGCATCAGATAACCGTAAGCTTCGAACACTATACCCCTCTTAATAGTACGGTGGTCCTATGACTCAAGAAACAGAAAGACGAACAACGAAACAAATGATACATCTTCGCTTCGTCTATAAACTTCTCGCTGTAGTCAATTTCTTCGAACAATCACCAAACCAATTGCTTTGTGTCAACAATTTTAGGGGGTCACTTACGTTAGACATAATCTTTGGTAATAATATTCGCTGCCTCACAGGAGATTATCTTTGGTGTTTGTTCCAAACTCAACATGACTTCAGGGACTTTTCACTCCGTGTGCACTAGCAAACACATCAGTCCCAGACTATTTATGATAACAATCTTCAAAAGACAAGGAGGCAAATCATTGCACCAACATTTTCAAATTGTCATGCTCAGAAATCTACCATTGGAGTTGTGCAAAGGGGAATGTATTCTATCACCTGAGCACGGAGGGGAGAAAATGTTGCTGCAACTTATCATCTCTCCACACAGTTGAAGTGCGGTCAATCAGGTCACTAACAAATATAGGAGGACCATTAGCCAGGCAAGCAACTGGTCTCATCGATGCGTCTCTCAGGATCCCGTTTTGTGACGACCCCGGCTTAATCGTGCACTAATCATACACGCAAATGCACACGATCAAGCCTAAGGGCTCACTTGAAGATATCACAACACAACTCTAAAACATAAATAAAGTCATACAAGCTTTATATTACAAGCCAGGGCCTCGAGGGCTCGAATACATAGCTCGATGGCATACAAGCGTCAGCGGAAGCATCAGATATCTAGGTACAGATATATTACAGAAATAGAGTTAAGCCTTTAGAAAGGCGGGGCAAAATGAAATACTACGATCGAAAGGCGTAGGCCTCCTGCCCAGGACCCTCCGAATCCTACTCCTGGTCGTTGGTCGGCTCCTCGTAGTAGTACTCGCCGGGAGGGTAGTAGTAGTAGTCGTAGTCATCGACGGGGGCAGCTATCTCAGGGGCTCCGTTATCTGGCGACGACAAATGGATATGGGGAGAAAAAGAAAGTAAAGCAAACGTGAGTACTCATCCGAAGTACTCAGCAAGCAAGGATCTACACTACATATGCAATATTTTCAAAGGAGGCTGTATCTGTGGACTGGGCTGCAGAATGCCAGAATAGAGGGAAAGCCTAGTCCTATCGTAGACGAGCATCTTCAATCATCTTCATCGGTCTTGCAGCATTAGAAGAGTGCAGATTAACATAATGTAAAGTAGTAGTAGTGTCATCAACCTCGCCCAGAGATTCTTCCTCGACTCCCTACGAGAAAGCAATCCCAGAGCCATACTATCCAGTTATCATCTCAAGTTCTAGTTGTACCGATCGGGATACAACTCCGAGTGTCCGTTACCGTAGGACAGGCTATCGATAGATTGTTTCTTCCCTGCAGGGGTGCACCAACTTACCCACCACGCTCGCTTAACTCCGGCCGGATACACTTTACTTGGTCATGCCTGGCCTCGGCTAAGAAACACGTCGCAACCCGACCTAGGCTTAATAGAGAGGTCAGCACGCTGGACTAAACCTATGCCCCAGGGGTCTTGGGCCATCGCCCCGGGAACTCCTGCATGTTGCGTGGGCGGCCGAAAGCAGACCTAGCAACCCCTTATACAAGCGCGGTTGCGTTCCAGTCCAATCCAGCGCGCGCCGCTCCATGCTGGCGTCTAATAAGCTTCGGCTGAAGTATATGACGCAGAATGCCCATACTATGCCCACGTGATGGTTAGTGCTATCAGGCCAGAGGCCCCTCGGATCAAATATCCAAACCGTTTAGTGGATTAGGAGCGCGCGGTAATGAGCAGAGACTCACGAAAGATGTGACCCCGTCGCCCCGTCTCGAGGACTTGCGGCAAGGGCTAAGAATGCCCGGCCACGCCTCGTGTTCAACTCTCGGGCACCCTCCGGGTCCACCCGATTCCACATCACTCGCAATTAAGCTCGCGCGGGTACCCCTCAGGGCCGACCCGTCTTTAGTAACATGGTTCAGTGTAAGTCACAGTAACAATAGTAACCGTGTGTCTAACACCAAGGGAAACCCTGAGGAATCACCCTCGATGGAATTCCCTCTGATGTTATCGTCAAGGTGAACGAAGGAGGAATCACCCTCGAGGTCCACTCTTGAGGAGTTGCTCGACAGTGTCGTTACCGGGAATGGAGAAGGAGGAATCACCCTCGATGACCATAACCGATAAACTAACCTACAAGGTTAACATCAGAAGTGCTGACGAGGTATCACCCTCGGCACTCGATAGTAACCCAGTAGTGTCGAGCAACTAAGGGGGAAGTGATGTGCGATGTCGGGGCCTGGTCTTCAATTCCCGTTGATCGGGTCTTCTGATAATCCAGCGGGGCAGTCAGGATAAAGTGGGGGTCTATGATGGGTCTCTACCCAGTCTATACTAAACAGTCTAGGATAACCAGGTAGGTAACAAAAGCAGGTTACAATAAACAGGCTATGCAGCAGAAATAGGATAACAGTAACAGCAGCAATTCTAATGCAAGTATAAGAGAGAAGAGAATAGGCGATATAGGCATGTTCAAAAAGGGGGTGCTTGCCTGGTTGCTCTGCGGCAAGGGCAAGATCGTCAACTGCGTCGTCGGGCTCCTGAGCGGCGTCGGTCTCGGGAGCTACGTCAACGTCGGGGTCTACCGAGAGAGAAGAGGGGGAAGAAACATATAAATACATAGCAACAATGCAATACAGGGCATGCCATGCCTAGGATGCAGTGCAGGGTTGCCTAAAGTATGTCTAAGTCATTTTTAGTTTCTTTAGAATTTAAGTTGGATTTATTATCCGGTGAATATGCACTATTCATCTACCGGATACGGCCTCGAAGCTGCGGGTTCACCTACTTAGGGGGTTTCGGCATTGAAACAGACGACATGATCAGATTCGTCTCGTCGTTCTGATCAACTTTCATGTTTTAAGTTTTTCGATCCGAGCTACGGTTTAATTTCTATGAATTTTCAAAGGTTTTAGACATTTTCTGGAATTTATGGGTTTAATCTAATTTCGAAAATATATAGGAAATTGCTAGGTGCACCCAGAAAGCTACCCAGCAGGACAACACAGCGGCCGACCAGTGGGCCCATTGACTGGGTCAAAGGACCGGTCAGCAGAGGCTGACATGTGGGCCAGCCTGCTGGGTCAGCAGCTGACTCAGCAGTGCTTATCCATTGGAACAGTGGCTGGCCCCACCTGTCAGTGACAGTGGGGTTAATCTGGTTTAAAAATAACTAACTAGTGATTAATTAGTGGTGGGCCCTACTGTCAGTGGCATTTAGTTTAATTTAAATTAGTGTTTAATCTAATCTAAAGTTAATTAGTGAGCGGGACCCACCAGTCAGCAGCACAGAGCCACGGGTTAGTGGTTAATGACGTTGACACGTCAGCGGCGCCGGCGGCCAGTCGCCGGCGACCATATCCGCAGCGGCGCGGCCTCGGACCTCATCGGAAATCGTCTACGGGGCTCCGTTCGCCGCGCATTTGGGCGCGTTGGAAAGCAGAGACCAAACCGCGTCGATCTGCGGCGGTCTCGTGGTTGGAGAGGCCCTATGGCGACGGCGGCGAGATCGGGAACTTCGCCGGAGCTCGGGCGTGGACGGATCGTGCGTTGTAGGGCACTAGGAGACGAGCGAGTGGGCGCGTTGGTCTTGCGCAGACGCACTGAGCACGAAGCCGTGCTCGTTTGAGCATGACGATGAGGGGGTTCACGGCGACGAGCTCGCCGGCGGCGTGGAGTTCGGTCAACTCTAATGCGGTGTCTACGGCGACAGAAACGCGCGGGAGAGAGAGGGGAAAGGCGCGCGGGCTTACAGTGAGCCTGCAGGTGTGCTCAAGCCTGCTCGGGGTGGCTCGTCGTGGCCGGAATCATCGACGGCGTTCGTCGGTGCAGAGGAAGAAGAAGAGCTCGAGGGAGTCGATTCGGGGCGGCTCCGGTCGAGCGAGTAGATGTAGTCGACGTAGATGACGATAGCGCTCCTCCTGGACACGCGGTGCAGCTCGGGGTGGCCGGTGGCCGCGAGATCAAGCGATGGACGGCGGCGACCCTTCGGGTGGCTGTGCGAGGAGGAAGAAAGCGAGCGAGGGAGAGAGCGAGGGGGAGTCTGGGGGTGGCTAGGGTTTCGTCAGGGGCTCGGGGAACCTTATCCACCGCGGGGAGACGGCGGATGGACGACGCGTGTGGCATCGGCGACCAGGGCGGCTGCGGCGTCGACACAAGGAGGGAGGAAGGGGATGAGCGGCGAGATGGGCTGGGCTGGCTACTGTGCACTTGCGGCCCAAGTGCACAGTAGGCCTTTGCCCCCTTTTCTTTTTCTCTATTTTCTGTTTTGTTTTTCTTTCTGTTTTCTATTATGTTTCACAAATTGTTTAGCCACTTAACTACTTTTACAAAACAAGTGACCTAGCTCATAAATTACAGTGCGTTAGTACCTATCACCAAAAACTAGTTTGGGGAAAATATGATTTCATTTGGATTTTTATTAAATGAAATGGGATTAAATATCTCTGTTTTGGTTCTGTTTTAGGCTGTTAGAGTCAACTAACTAATTCCATTAATGTTGGTTATAATTGCCTCTGGATTATTTGCAATAGTGGGAACAATTTTGATTTGCTGTTTGAAGAAATAATTATTTGACTTGCATTTGAAATTTGAATTTGGGTTTGATTTTGGACAGGTGGCAGATTGACCGAGTGATCATGGTAACATGACCACTGTTAGAGAGAGATCACTGTAGTGTGATAGTGGGGATGTTACACGTTTTCTGTCCATACCCTCGTGGTTGTGCTGTCACCGATGCGCCTAATGAGGCCATGTGAGAGTACTACCCTGCAAGATAGACCTCCACACTTGAGATGGGTGAGACCCTAGTTCGGCATTGAGAATGTCAATGTTTGGATAGTAGACTGCCTTGACCAACTAGGCACAAAGAGATCCAGGCACAGCGAGAAGGCACCATGATTGTCAAGCCAACAAAGCTAAGTTGAAGAGCTCAAGGTCTCTAAACCCCAAGCCACCACACTTCTTCCGTTGAGTCATAGATCTCCAAGAAACCCAATGTGGTTTTCGCTGCCCCTCTCTGGTTCCCTAAAAGAAATGACAGATAAGCTTGTTCATTTTTTCACATAAACCCCTTGACAACTTAAAGCATGACATCGAGAAAACCGAAATGGCATGCGCTACTGATTTAATTAGAATTTCTTTGTCCGATGCTTAGATGGTGTTCTCAATCCATCCCTTCACCTTTGATCATCATATGTCTGTTAGGTACTTGAAAGCACCCATCTTAGAGGAACCAATGCCAGATGGCATACCCAAATATTTCTCATTCAGAGTCTCAGTATGGACGTTGAGCACCCCTTTCACTTACTATCTAATGTTACCTGGTGTTCCTTGCTAAAATAAATCGAAGACTTGTTGGTATTGATCCTTTGCCCTGAAGCTAGGCAATAGAAGTCCAGTAGGTTTGACACTTCCATCACCCCTGAACCATTTACCTTGAATTGCAAGCTATCGTCAACAACTAACAAGTGGTTAACTCATGGCGCTGAAGGAGCCACTTGAATCCCACTCAAATGCAACGCCTGATCTCTTTTGAGGAGGCCAAAAAGGCCATCTGCTGCTAACAGGAAAAGGTAGGGTGATATTGGGTCTCCGTGACGAATACTTCTCGAAGGTTTGAAATCATCAAGTTTTTTTCCATTGAAAAGAACTGTATGAGGTAGATTTTACCATGCTCATGAAAATTGAAACCCATCTCTCAGAAAAGCCAAGCTTGAGCATCACAACCTGAATGTATGTCCACTCCACTCTATCATATGCCTTCATCATGTCCAATTTCAGAGTGCAGTGACGGTGTTTGAGAGCTTTATTTTGTTTCATAAAATGCAGGCACTCATAAGCAACTATGATGTTATCAGCCCCCCTCCCCCCGGCAGATGGATATCAACCAACCATGCACCCGGCCGAACTCGGTGTCGCTACATGGGCCGGCCCAATTTATGGTTTCTTCTATATAAGCTTTGCACTGGCTTTGGCAGTTTTTTGGTTTCACCGTTTCCTTCTATTTCCCATTCCATTTTTTCAAATAATGAATATATTTTCATGAAAAATTTCTAAAAATCAAGAACATTTTTAAATTCACGAGCATTTTTTGAATTTTTGAATTTTTATGTAAAATTTGAGAATATTTTTCAAATTCGTGATTTTTTCTATTTGTTAACAAGTTAATGAAATCGTCAGTATTTTAAAATTCATGAATATTTTTTAAAATTTGGAAACATTTTTTAATTCATGATTTTTTAACTCGTTAACATCTTTTCAATTTTGTGAAGATTTTTCAAATTTGTAAACATTTTTTAATTCATGATTTTTTTCAAATTTTGCAAACATTTTTGAATTCCCAAATATTTATCGAAATTGCAAACAAATTTTGAATTTCACGAACATTTTATGAATTCGTGAACATTTTCTAATTTTGAGGACATTTTGTAATTCGTGAATATTTTTGGAATTCCTTGATTTTTTTTAATTTCACATACATTTTTTGAATTCCGGAAGATTTTTCAAATTCAGTCTTTTTTTTAAACCATGAACATTTTTCTCATTCACGAACATTTTTTGAATTTGCAAATAGTTTTCAAATTTGTAAATAGTTTTCAAATTTGTAAATAGTTTTCAAATTCAAATTTGATATAAAACTAAAAATAAAGGAAAAATGAAAAAAGGGAAACAAAGAAAATAAATGAAAAAGGATAGGCACCTGTGCCCCCGCTTTGTGCCGGTCCAAACCACTTGGTGGTGCGCGTTTGGTGGTAGTGCGCAGTCGTACGTGGGAAATATGAGCACCTAGCAAGTCCCAAGGACGATAAATCACCCTTACGAATTCAAATTGTGTAGGCCTTCCGCTCCTAGGAGCGGGCTTCGTGTTACCTGAACTAGATGACCCGACAAATGAAGTCGTGCTCTCCCTAAAAGACGCATGCATCACGATGACCCCAGATCGTCCAAGCAGTGAGGATAGCGAGTGGGTTGAAGCCTTTGCTGAGCGCGGTGGGTGACGTGGTGGAGGATTTAGCCCACCAGTCCAGGAAACCAATGACACCGATCGGCATGCCGTGGGAATCAAGCAACACCCGACAAGCACTTCATGCCAGACATGGTGGGAGAAAGGGCGGCCCACTAGGAGATGGTGCATGCTCCCTGGTAATTGGTCGCAAATGATGCATGGAGCATCAGGAGGCATGCCACATAGGTCGCAAAGGGCGCCGTAAAATTGATTTTGCCGAGAGTCTAAAAACATTCTCAAAACATCAACCGACACCGGGCACACTAATAGGTTAGTTCAGAAAAATAATAAAAATTGGTGCCAAAATGATATAAACATAGCATGAAGCAATAAAAATTATACTAGATAGGTTTGGGGCGTATGAGTTCTCTCTCCCATTGTCAAGTGATCATCAACCAAATATGCCGAAATACTATATGCCATCATGCGCAATGCCGCAGTCAGGGCCGACCCATAGATATACGGGGCCCCGAGGCAAGACAGCAATAAGGGGCCCTTGTGTTTACTCAAAAGCTCAAAATATTTATATTTCAAAAACAAAGTAATATCCAGTACATAGCATATAGTCTGATGATCTTAATTTGCAATCTAAAACTGACAATACAATTTATTATTTGATCAAGTGAACTACACCATGATAGCAATGAAATGATGTAGTTCGACAAAATCTTGCATTCCTAAATTTGAATGGAGACTTCATTTTGTTCTGCAAAACAAAAGTTCCTGTCAAAACTGGTCGCTACTTAGATCTTTTGTGTTACCATTTGATAAAAAGTTAGGCATGAACTTACATTTGTTTCTGGATCCTCCCCAATTGGCCATGTTCTTCACTCCAAAGTTCTTCACCGGGATAATAACTCAATTCTTCCAAACATTCCTGCTCAAGGCATAGTAAAGGAAACCGAGCATTTCACGTCTATACTAGAACTTGGAAATTCGTCTAACACTTCTAGAAGCAAAGTCATCGATTATTGCATCAACATTTATTTCATCCAACTTATCTAATACATAAAGTAGCAAGACCATTTAATCTATCTTGTGACATTGTTGACCTCAAATAGTTCTTTAACAATTTCAACTTCGAAAAGCTACGCTCTGCTGATGCTACGGTCATTGGTACAGTGAACAAAATTCGATAAGCAATTAAAACATTTGGAAAACAGTCAATATCTCTAACAAACTCAAAAATCTCCATAGCATGCAATGACAAATCTGATTCTGGTAAAGTCATTTGCAGCAGTCTTAATTCAGAAAAAAGATCATCTAACTCAACATCGCATGAACCATTTCGTGAAAATGTTTCTACGAACTTAGCACAACATTTGCGTAGTTCAACATCATCCAATAACTTCATGTCTTTTGAGCTAAGTAAGAAGCCAAATATACTTTTGAACACTTTGAGTTCTTTGAATCTAGTTCTCAAAGAGACCTTTGCAATATCAACCACAACTAAGAAATAATTAACTTCGAACGCCTTCTCAGCTTTTAGAACTTCTTCTTCGTTATCAGGTTCATCAAATTGTTTCTTCCTAGTAACATTACGTTTTATTGGAAATGATGGTTCTATGCCCATGTCAATTGCAAGACCTTTGGCAATAGTCAAACAAGATGCAAATCCTTCATCTCTGTACTTATCAAAAAAGTGCATTACACCTTCAATTTGCGGCAAGGTAGAGTCGACACACATAGATGCAGACTGCAACTTCTTGCTCACCATGTTTACAGCAAATAATATATCTTGCCAAATAACCATGCCAAGTAAAAACTCAAAACTACCAAGTGCATCAAATAAATTTTTTGCGTCGCTCTTTGACTTGGCATCATCACAAATTTTACATAACTCGAACAAAGCTAGCCTTAATTGTGGAGCTTGATATCTAATAGCTTTTACACTTTTGATTCGACTCTCCCACCGAGTATTAGACAAACCTTTCACGGTTAAACTAGGAATATGGTCAAGTAAAACTTTCCATCTTTTTGTGGAACTTGAAAATAAAACATAAATTCGTTGCACAATTCCAAAGAAGGATATAGCTTTACTGCAAGAACTTGCCATATCACACGAAGTAAGATTGAGGCTATGACACGCACATGGCATATATAGAGCTCTTGGATTTCTTTCAAGTAAACGACTTTGTACCCCTTGTTTATTTCCTTTCATGTTGGAACCATTATCGTACCCTTTGCCCCTTACATTATCAATATTTAAGCCATAAGACTCTATTGCATCAAGAAGTACATTAAAAAGACCCAAACCAGAAGTGTCATCCACTGTCAAAAATTCCATAAAAAATTCTTCTATTTTTATTTTATTATTTGACATGTTAACACATCGAATAATTATGGTCATTTGTTCTTGATGGCTAACATCTGGAGTACAATCAAGAATTATGGAGA
Organism: Thinopyrum elongatum; assembly: GCA_011799875.1. NCBI lineage: Eukaryota > Viridiplantae > Streptophyta > Magnoliopsida > Poales > Poaceae > Thinopyrum > Thinopyrum elongatum. The sequence continues at coordinate 160,677,636 of CM022303.1, read as the reverse complement.
AATATTTAGCCTCTTTAATAATTTGTAAGATAGAACTAGTAACACTAGAGGCCAATAGAGAAATCAACTCATTCTAGATTTTTTGGCTGAGATAGTGATGATAAATTTCATCATTTTTGAATTCGTCTAAGATGTTCTTGCATTATTGGATCAAATTCAGCAATCATCTCTACACATGCCAAAAAATTACCATTATTGTGTTGGTAAAGTTTCTCACTACATCCACGAAAAGCCAAGTTACGTTTACCAAGATATTTAACAATGGCTACTAATCTCACTAACACTTGTCTCAAACGTTCTTTCTCCTTATTGATCTGCTGCTGGAAATCCTTATCAATGGTCTTATTTTTGGCTAGTCTAACTTTTAACTCATTACAAGTGTTCATGGTTTTAATATGCTCTACACCATTTTCATGTTCTTTAAGCCTCTTGCTAAGATGCTTCCAGTCACTCAATCCATTACCTGCTAACGCACTCTTGTTGCTATGGGATTTGAAAAGGTTGCAACAAAAGCAGTACACTTTGTTAGCATGTTCAGAGTAAACCAACCATTTCCTGTCATGTACCTCTCCATTGCTCAACTTTCTGGAATAATAAGATTGTGAAAAATGTCTAGAATTAATATCTGGAGGGTACACAATATCATCATTTCTTACGGGACCCTTCTCAACTAAAATATCCCTAGCCTTATCATCCAGATTATCCCAGTTTCGTGGATCAAAAATATCAACAGTGAATGGTTGTTGTTTATCGACACTCGGTGAATGAGTTACATTTTCTTGCTCACTGGAATTGTTATTACCCTCATTCATATCATCATCAGTAGAATTTGTATTCTCGGTTGGTTGTTCTTCAACACTTACTATGGCCAATTCTAGGGGATCTCTAGAAGAACTACCAGGTCTGAAAAATTTGTTAAGTGATCCTTTTAGGGATTTTACCTCTTCATCTTTTTCCTTTTTTCTCTTCCTTTTGGCACTACCAGATAAATGCTTTCTAGAGGACATCTCACTAAACAAGAACAAGCAGCATAAAATGATTAAAACAAGGAACAAAAGCACCTGAATGTGGTTGTAGGTGGCCAAATCAGTAGATCTGGAAGTTGCAGACAGCACAAACAAGAACACAACACCATGAACTGAATTGTTTTCCCCCTTCTCCACTTCAGCAGTTCTCCTAATCTCCTGGCTCCCGAGCGCTGAAACTTAGATCCATTGAAGTCTGAAGAGCAGAAGATAAGAAGAAGAGATGTCAGGTATGGAGTCGTCGGAGGGCACACCTATATAATTGACAGGGGGAACGGGGTTATGGGGAGGAAGAAAAGAAGAACACGTACCGTCTCCTCTCCAACGTCTAGCTGATGGGGAACGAGCAGAACCTTGAAGAAGGAAGGAGAGACGATTGGGAAGCCGATTTGCGCCTTTAGTCTCCATTAATGGCCGGCGGCGATCTTGGAATCGAAGACGGCACGGGAACGGTGGCGCTGTTTTGGGAGTCTGAGATTTGAGGAAGAGGAGTCGACGAGCACGGGAAAGATCGACGCTGAGGGCCCTCTTTACTGTCGCTATTTTTCTGGGCTTCGTACCTATAGAGGAAATAATACCTGGGCCGGGGCCCCTGCCTTCCGGGGCCCAGGGCGGGCGCCCCGTTTGCCCGGCCTATGGGCCGGCCCTGGCCGCAGTCAGCTTCTATATAGTGCTATGTCCAAAATCTCCAATGCAATTCCTCCTCTCCTCAAAGAATTGATCATGCTGCTTCACACTATGGGCAACATGATGGAACAAATCCAAAGCCACCCTAAATAAATGCCGAAAGTATCACTCTGGATACACCGGAGTTGTACCAAAACAGTTGAGCATCTGTCTATTGTGTCATCTTGCCTCAACTTACGAATCACCTCGCGGCCGACAACGGAACCACCATGCTTAGACATCTTGTTCTTATGCGTGTGCATCATCATGATTAAAGTGATGTCCTCATCTTCGTCCATCTCATATTTCTCTTCGTAGGAGGAATCATCCCACACATAGGATTCAAACAAACTCATATACAACAAAATACTTTCCATTACAATCTACTCCTATATCACAACCAAAAAAGAGAAAAAAAATACCTTAGAGGCTTTTCATTGAACACCTAGTTAGTGAGCCGGCTAGGAATGGTCTCGGGTGGTCAATGGGCCATGGAGCTGGGGGTTGCGGTAGCAGCCCATCGGACCGAGGTGGTCAGTGAGCCTGCTAGGAATGGTCTCGGGGTGGTCTTAGTGAAGCCATGGAGTTGGGGTTTGCGGTAGCAGCCCATCATTGTCACGTCGTCTGAAAGCTCAGAGCTCTGAAGGAGGAGCGGCTCAGCCCGGTGGCAGCGGTCACGAGGTGGCCGTGACGGCCACTAATTAACCTCAACGATCACCATAGGGGCTACAGTGGCCATTAATGATGACAGAGGGGTGGCAAATGGCCAGAATCGACGCAAGTTGAGACGGCGGCGAATCCCAAATCGACAATGGCAGCAGGGACTGTTGCGGCCGTCCAAAGCGGTCGAACTGGGCAAGGGAGCGGCGGCTACTCTGGCGGCGGAAGGCAGGCTCGCGACAATGGCATGAAACGGCAGGATCCCACCGCCGACAGTCACGGAGGAAGGCAGGTGGGGCAGCGAGAAGTTTCAGTGGCAGTTCATGTGCACACAGCTGCATTTGGTTTTTGCTGCCAATATGCAGCACTTGGGGCCAAAATATGGGGTGCCCATAAAACGTGCATCATCATTTGAACACACATCATCTGCTGGAGCATGTTTTTAGGACCCAAATATCCTTAACGTAATTTTTGGGTACCATGCATGTTGGTTGCCCGAATCCTTTGAGATAGGACCCCGATAAATCCCGAACGATCGGATTTTAAGCATATTATTCCGAACGGTTTTTGATGGCAACTTTAGTTGAGGCGAGGTGGCAACTTTAGTTGTTAAAACATGGCAACTTTGTTCCAGTTTGTTTTTTTGCCAGAAAATTGTCATGTTTGCCAACCTCGCGTGAACTAAAATCGCCATAAAAACGTTCGAATTGTCATGCTTAAAATCGTAACGTTCTGGCATTATCATTTCCATTGAGATATTTACCATATGTGTTTCAGGCCCTTCACTGTTACGATAGGTACGAGTGTTTACGCATTGTCACCATCACATTCTTTGTATCGGATCAAGTTAAACAATTAGGGACCGATTATATGCCAAGTGCCTGAAAAAAAGTATAGCGCCAGTCACTTCTTCTTTCAACCTTATGATCAACATCCAACGACCGTCAAGCACGCACTGTTCTTCTTCTTCCTCTGCCCCGACGGTTTCTCCTACCCCGCAGTCTACCTAGGCCTAACCGCCTTCCTCGGCCTCCTGCGACTATCGCCGATTCGCTGCCCCGCCCTCCTGTCTACCTCCCCCCACTGCCGTGCTGGCCCCCGCCCCTGCCATCCCTCTAAGCCCCGCCGCACCGGAAAATAACTCTGGCGATCTCCTACACCACCATGCCCTAAGATAGATAATGGGGTCATATGGCTTCCCCCTAAGATTGACAGTGGAATTGTCTTCTCCGGCAAGGTCCGATGTGAAGGAAGAAAGGAAGAAGGTTCTAGGCACAAGTTTTCAGGTACTTAAGAAATAGCAAAACCGTAACAATTACACTGACAAATGAATTACATCAACATCTTCTGGAAATAAAACAAACATAATCAACAGCGTACTTGTGCCTAGAACTAGAAGATCCCGGAGAATCACATTTTTTGGCCGAGACAACAGACTGGGATTCTCCGACTGGATCGGCTATGCCTCCTCAATGATGAATCTAGACTTTTCAAATGTACACACGACAACCTTAGCACTCTCAAGGGTACGTAGAAAGAGACGGTATTCGTCCCCTGCCTGAGTCCGCTGCGTTCATATGTGGGAGTTGCTGTACTAATGATGATACAAGTGTTGTACCTTAGCACCCTGAAAAGGATACGCACGCGGGGCGCAGAAGAAGACGAGAGGCGGCACCTGCCTTCCTCCCGGCGACGCGCGCTTGGTTAACAAGAGCCGTCCTCTTATAAAAGTAACAGTAACTCTGCTGTGAGTGCTGTCTCTTACTCCTATCCGAATCCGATGGTTGCCGTTCACCATTCGGCAGCACGGTAATCAAGACCATAAGCACACTTGCTGAGGGAGTTGGTGGCGGCGTCAGCTGAGGCGGAGGAGCGCGGCCGGCAGCCGGCAATGGGCAAGGAGATCGGCCAGTCATGGGAGTACCGGCTGCGGAAATACCTCCTGCTGCTGGCCACGCTGGTGGTGACCGTGACGTACGCCGCGGGCTTCAACCCGCCAGGGGGCGTATGGCAGGACACCCGCGACGGCCAACTCGCCGGCGACCCCATCATCCGCGCCACCCACTACCACTGGTACCTCGCCTTCTACTACTGCAACGCCACAGCGTTCGCGGCATCGCTTGTGGTCATCGTCCTCATCCTCGTCCTCGCCATCTGGCACGACAAGAAGAAGGAGGGGGAGAAGAAGGTGCTCAGGCCGCTGCGGATTGTCATGGGGCTGGACGTGCTCAGCCTAATGAGCGCCTACGGCGCCGGCACCTACCGGGACGTGGTCACCGCCGTCTTGTACTGCACGGTGTCGGTGGGCACTGTCTGGGTCTACGTCGTGGTTCTCAATTGCTGGTTTCCTTGCAAGAAGTCCGAGTCCGAGCCCGAGCCCGAGCCCAAGCCCAAGCCCGAGCCCGAGCCCGAGTCCGTCTCCGGCAGGGCCAAAGGCAAAGAACGGCACTGCAAAATCCTGATGCTTCTCGCGACCTTCGCGGTGAGCGTCACGTACGTCGCCGGGCTTAGCACGCCGGGAGGTTTCTGGGACAGCACTGGCGGCAGCCACCACCCGGGCGACCCGATTCTCAGGGACCGCCACGACCTGCGCCTGACGGTGTTCTTATTCTGCAACACCACGGCGTTCGTGGCGTCCCTGTTCATCACCATGCAGCTCATCATCGACAGCAAGCTCCACGAGGAACAGGAGTCAGGCCTGCCTCGCAAGTATGCGCTCTACGCCTGCATCATCATCGCGCTGACCGGCCTGGTCAGCGCGTACATCGCCGGCAGCTGCAGGGACACCCGCACCACCGTCTCCGTGATCATCACCCTGGTTGTTGCTTGCATCCTACTTGCTGTGCTTTTGAAATGTCTTTCCTCAAAATGGTGAGCACATATCCTCTCTCTTTCTCTGGATCATATGTGGCATCAACCAATTCCAGCTTGCACTTGAACTCTCTTTCTCCTCTGCAATCATCACATTTCATGTGGGCATTATTTCCAGTTCAAAACAACTTAACTGGACACTGTTTCTTTCTTTCTTTCTCTGCGGTGAATGCAGTGTCACCGGAGAGAGTGACGGTGTCGCAGGCGTGACAGAGGGTTCAACCACTCAGGTTGGGGTAGCAGGGGTGGTCGCCGGCGCAGGAGAAGAGGCGGGGGCTAGAGGGATGGCAGGGGATACGAGCGGACCAACGAAGGAGGTGGCTCTAACGGTCCGGCCAAATTTGACTGAAACTCAAAGAAGTTCCATGCGACTCGATTGTAGTCGGTCCCAGAAAATAGGGGGAAATCAGCAGACTGATAATGCCAGGTATTCCCTCCATTCAGTATTATACGATGTTATACCTTCTTTTCTATATCAAATGCAATATAGATATATTTTAGTGTGTGGTTCACTCATTGCAGTCAGTATGTAGAATATATTGAAATATCTAAAACCAAAATTGCTATTGTGAGCTCGAGCTCACATGCTCCTGGATGAACAGTAACATCTAAAAAATAGTAAAAAATCAAAAAATTATATTTTTTTTGGTCAAGGAACATTGATGATTTTTCTACATGCGTGCAAATATTCATGATAAAATCACGTTTATGGAGGTACCGGCAAAAATAACAAAATTAATGCTCAAAAAGAGTGTTTTGGGAAGCTTTTGGAGCATCGATTTTATTTTTTTTGCTGACGGAGCATCAATTTTGTTATTCTTGCCGGCACCTTCATAAATATGATTTCATCACGAAAATTTGCACGCGTGTAGAAAAATCATCAATGTTTCATGACAGAAGAATTCAATTTTTCTTTGAATTTTTTAGGATTTACTGTTCATCTAAGAGCATGTGAGCTTAAGCTCACATATTTTGCTATTGTGAGCTTGAGCTCACGAATTTTTGTCGAAAGAGACCACCTGTTCAACGGAATTGTAAAAAAAGACCCCCTCCCGATGAAATTGATAAAAAAGACCCCCTGGGCCGTGGCGGCAGGCGCGCCGGGCAGGCGGCAGCCTGCGAGTTACGGTCGAGGCCGCGTCGGGACGGAAAGGAGCAGGCAGGTGGTCCATGCCGCCTGGCAGTGAGGCGGCAGCATTGTACCCTGTCGCCTGGGCGCGAGGCGGCAGGACTGTGTGCCGTTGCTTATATTTGTTTTTTAGGACTGTCGATGCTTATATTTTATTAGGGATGCCGTACGCGTGGATCAGTTGTTTTAAAATGCAGAAAAGGCCAGTCAGATGGAGTACACCAGTTGATGACAACGAAGCTTACTCAACACTGCCGCTTAGAAAAATAGCACTGCTACTCCCAGTCAATGCGATGGCTATGTTACCGTGGACAACACCAGTCAATGCGATGGTGCCGATAATCCCTCACGGCGACGCGTCTCTTTTTTTGACCCGGCTGGCTTGCAATTGCAGGCCGAGAACTCACACCGCATCCGGCGCAGTGTTTTTTATGGGCATTGGCGCTGGGAGGACAAGTGTAGTGCTTTCCACAACAGGAAGGGGCAGAGCGCGCGGCAACGAGCCAACAAGCAAAGCGGGGCGTACGTTACCTAGCAGGCGAGCTGCACACTTGTCGACGCCACGAGGAAGACGATCCCCCAACGTCTGCACCAGCGCACCCACCCGACCTGCGCGTCACCAGCTCGCAGTGGCCCGAGAACGAGCAGCCGAGGGAAAGGAACAGATGGCAGCCGCGCGCAGCACAGTCCTGCCGCCTCGCGCCCAGGCGGTAGGGTACAGTGCTGCCGCCTCGCTGCCCGGCGGCATGGCCCACCTGCCTGTTCCGTTCCATCCTGATGCGGCCTCGACCGTAACTCGTAGGCTGCCGCCTGGCCGGCTGGCGGCAGGGGCTGCCGCCTCCCACCGTGGTGGCAGGTGCCACGTGTCGCCTGGCGCGCCTGCCGCCACGGCCCAGGGGATCTTTTTTGTCAATTTCATCCGAAGGTGGTCTTTTTTGGCAATTCCGTTGGGCAGGTGGTCTCTTTCGACAAAAATTCTGAGCTCACATGCTCTTGGATGAACAGTAACATCCCAAAAAGTAGTAAAAAATCAAAAAATTCTGATTTTTTTAGGGGGAATGGAGGGAGAACTAAGGAGCAGCACATGTTCTCTTCTTTCTCTGCTATCATACATTCATATGTGGCATCAACCAACTCCAGGCTGATAATGTCAGTATCGAACTGAACTCTGTTTCTTTCTCTGCAGTGAGTGCGATTCTAGGGAGGCCGTGGACAAGGCTCGCTCTCTTGTTTTACTGCTCGCCTCTCTTGCCGCCACCATCACCTACACAGCCGGGCTAGACCCGCCGGGTGGCCTGTGGCAGGATAACGGCGACGGGCACATGGCCGGCGACCCGATCCTTCTCACGACGAACGCTAGGCGGTACAAGGCCTTCTACTACTGCAACTCGGCTGCCTTGGTGACCTCCTTGGTGGCCATCATCCTGGTCCAGAATAAGCTTCTGCTCAAGCACCACGTGCTGGAGGTAGCCATGATACTCGTCCTATTTGGCCTCATGGGCGCTTATGCCGCCGGGAGCTGCCGGGACGTGGACACCTCCATTTACGCCATGGCCTTGGCAGGCGTGGTCCTTATTTATGTGGTGATCCATGTTGTCATCTTCACGCTGGACCACAAGGACAAACAAGGCGACGAAGAGTTGTTGGAGAAGAGGCGGAAGCGGTTGCTTCTCTTCGCGATCTTGGCAGCGACCATCACCTATCAAGCGGGACTCACGCCTCCAGGCGGCTTCTTGTTCAGGGATGACCAGTTCGGGCACCGCGCAGGTGACCCGATCCTCTTGCACAACTTCCCACGCTGCTACAATGCCTTCTTCTACTGCAACACGATGAGCTTCATGTTGTCCATCGCTCTCATCATCCTCCTGGTGAACCCCAATTTGTACAGGCCAGCCGTACGAAGCAATGCTCTATCTGTTTGTGCGGCAGTGGGCTTGTTTGGTTTGCTGGCGGGCTATGCAGCCGGAAGCACTCAGCACATCAAGACCTCCATCTACATCTTCGTGTTAGTGGTCGTGGTCCTCCTTGTTGCCGCCATTCTGCTGGCAGTATTTTTGTGGACTGAGGTGCAGAGAAATGGCAATTCGGCAGGCGAGGTGGAGATAAACGACAACTCGGTAGCGCCATCAGAGCCAGAGGGAAATGGCATATCCCTCAGAGAGGGGGGAAAACAAAAGGAGGAAGAACATGAAAAGGAGACGAAGGAGGAAAAACAAGAAAAGAAGGAGCACGCGGAGCGCAAGTATGTAATGCTACTAGGCATCTTGGTGGCGAGCGTAACCTACCAGGCCGGCCTGAAGCCGCCCGGCGGAGCATGGCAAAGCAGCGGCAGCGGGTACGAGGCAGGCAACCCGGTGATGCACGACAACAGGACGCCTCAGTACCTCACCTTCTTCTACAGCAACTCCATTTCGTTTGTGGCATCCATCCTTGTCATCATCATGCTGCTACGATACTGGCTGATAAAGAAGGAGTATGAAGATTGGTCGCTAAGGGTGATGAAAATCACTACCGTGGTGAATTTTGTCGCTCTCCTGGTGGCCTATACAGTCGGCTCCAGCAGGAGTTGGAAGACGTCTTTGCGTGTCGGTGCGTTGAGCGTTGCCTTGCAGGGCTACCTTGCAATCATTATCTTGTGCTTGTATTGTCATCATCATCTTGAGAAGAAGCTGAGCATGGCGAGCAACCAAGGGAATCCTCCAGCGTGATTCATTAGCATTGCGCTCTATACGTAGCTCTACTAATGTGAGTGAGGGCAGTCCACAAACTAATTCAAAATTTAGTTGGATTGTTCATCTGAATTGTGATCTATAGTATCTATGTATCTATTTCTTCCAAGTATGTAGTAAGCAATTGCAACAAGTGGGGTCGAATTGGTTCTTCACAATTAGCAGTGTTTCTAGTCTAGCTGTGTCAAATCAGGTCTGAAGTGTACCGAAGATCAAGGTTTTTTCTTTAAATTGGATTTCTCCCTTTAAAATATCATCCATCATCGTTGTTAAAGTACGGAATTCTCATCGAGAGCTGTGAAACCCTGTAAAAAATAAAAATCAAATGAAAGGGACAGTCTACCTCTCCCTTCTCTTTAAAAATAGTTTGTCTGTTATTTGTCTCAGTTAATACCCAATTTCAGGAGCGCTGTTGGCGAGTTCTATTACGTAAGGGAGGCATTCTAAAACTAGGGAGAGCAGTATTTCCCATCTTCTAGGGTTTTGAAGAAAGCATATCACACAGACAAGAGAATAGTTCAAATCCTTTGTTTTTATTTGCCTAACCAACCTGTTATTCTCCACAAAAGTATGTCATCTCTAATCCCTCGCTCCAATTCTAGTAAAATAAAAAAGCAACAAGCTTAAATTCCTAATTGGAATGATTCCCCGCTCTAATTAGAGACTAAAAACATATTAGTGTCGGATGTGAGGATCCCAAATCACATGAGCAATAGGTCTTATGTGTAAAGGATCCGGCATCCATGATTTTAAATTTCCATGCCAAGCTACACGAAACAGATTTTCGGATGTCCATAGAAATATTATTGCTAATTGCCTAAAGTGACAAATAAAAAAAATTATGATACGTTTTCATCATCTGGTAAAATCAAGTTCGCCATGTAGACACTGCCGTGGCTTAGCACTGCGTCGGTTTTCCCCAAAGAGGAAGGGATGATGCAGCACAGCTACGGTAAGTATTTCCCTCAGTTATGAAACCAAGGTTATCAATCCAGTAGGAGAACCAAGCAACACTATGTAAACGGTACCTGCACACAAAGAATAAATACTTGCAACCCGACGCGTAAGAGAGGTTGTCAATCTCTCTACGGTAAAAAGATAGATAAAATTGTGGTAGATTGGATAAATAGATCTTGCAAAAACACGAAATAAAATAAGTAAAGAAAAAGTGCAGCAAGGTATTTTTGGGTTTTTGAAAATATAGATCTGAAAGCAATATGATAAAAGATAGACCCGGGGGCCATAGATTTCACTAGTGGTTTCTCTCAAGAAAATAGCATACGGTGGGTAAACAAATTATTGTTGGCCAATTGATAGAAGAGCAAATCATTATGACGATATCCAAGGTGATGATCATGTATATAGACATCACGTCCAAGATTAGTAGACCGAAACGATTTTGCATCTACTACTATTACTTCACACATCGACCGCTATCCAACATGCATATAGTGTGTTAAGTTCATGGAGAAATGGAGTAATGTAATAAGAACGATGACATGATGTAGACAAGATCTGTTCATGTACGAATATACCGCATCTTTTTATCCTTAATAGCAACGATAAATGGGTGCCTCGCTACCCCTTCTGTCACTGGGTGAGGACACCGCAAGATCGAACCCATCACAAAGCACCTCTTCCCATGGCAAGAAAAATCAATCTAGTTGGCCTAACTAAACCAAAGATTCGAAGAAGAAATACGAGGCTATAACAATCATGCATATAAGATATCAAATAAGACTCAAATAATATTCATGGATAGATCTGATCATAAACTCGCAATTCATCGGATCCCAACAAACACACCGCAAAAAGTCATTACATCAAATAGATCTCCAAGAACATCGAGGAGAACATTGTATTGATAATCAAAAAGAGAGAAGAAGCCATCTAGCTACTGCCTACGGACCCGTAGGTCTATGGTGAACTACTCACGCATCATCGGAGGAGCACCAATGAGGATGATGAACCCCATCGTGATCGTGTTCCCCTCCGGCAAGGTGCCGGAATAGGGCTCTAGATTGGATCTCGTGGTTCTAGAACTTGCGGCGGCTGGAATTGTGTTTCATTGACTCCCCTAGGGTTTCTGGAATATTTGGATATTTATAGAGCTAAGAGGCGGTGGAGGAGACCCCCTTGGGCCCCACAACCTATCAGGGAGCGCCTGGGGCCTCTGGCGTGCCTTGTTGTCTTGTGGGCCCCACAGGCCTCCCCTATGGTGCTTCCTTGGCTCCCAACTTGTCTTCTGATCCAAAAAAATCTCCAAAAAGTTTCGCTGCGTTTGGACTCCGTTTGGTACTGATAATCTGCGACGTAAAAAACAAGCAGAAAACAGCAACTGGCACTGGGCACTATGTCAACAGGTTAGTCCCAAAAAATTATATAAAGTTGTTATAAAATGATTGTAAAACATACAAGAATGATAATATAACAGCATGGAACAATCTAAAATTATAAATACGTTGGAGACGTATCAGACACTCATAACATGCTCTGCCATATTTTTTTTCTGGATAATCCCAATTTTGGTTTAATAATTCAACCAAATCACAGTGAGTAGGACTCGAGCCATGGCATAATTGACAGATCCAAAAAGTGGTTCGGTACTTAAAGGGGGCTCTAATACATATTGGTTATGCTTGAAATGGTTGTGCTTGCAACTTTGGAACATATACTAACTCATATCTCTTTCTCAACTTTCAATTGTGATTATGATTCATTTGATAACCTTATTAGTTCGTGAACTTGGGGGATTACATGATTCGTCAGAAGATGATACAAGAGGGAAGTTTGTAAAAGCAACTATAAGAATTGCTCAGATACCCATGAGTGAGGCTTACTTGGGTCATGTTGTAAATGCTCTGGCTAAACCTACTCATGGGCTATGCTTTTGGCCAAGAGTTCTTTTTGCTCAAAGCGTCGGGTTTGAGCTGCCTCTAATTGTTGCAAATATGAAAGCTCAGGTTGCGCCACGGGCGGCTGCTCCTAAATGAGCTAAGGAGATGATCAGTAGCTGGCTCGAATGGATGATCAGCCACACTGGGACTGAGACACTGCCCAGACTCCCACAAGAGGCAGCAGTGGGGAATTTTTCACAATGGGCGAAAGCCTGACAGAGCAATGCCGCGTGGAGGTGGAAGGCCTATAGGTTGTCAACTTATTTTCTCAGAGAAGAAACAATGATGGTATCTAAGGAATAAGCATTGGCTAACTCTGTACCAGCAACCGCGGTAAGACAGAGGATGCAAGCGTTATCCGGAATTGGAATTGGGTTAGTCAATCAATTCATAACTGCCTTTTGAGCACAACCATTTGAACCCATGACCCTCGCATTACAAATGTGATGCTCTAACTTCTGAGTTGAGTGGGCTTACATAACAAAAATAGTATAAGAAACATAAATAGGTATAGTATAGAAAATTCGTAAAACCTCAGATATTAGTTATATAATAAGCCTACCAAGGGCATGAAAATAGAGGGCGAGTTTAAATCCATCATGGAATAGGTGTCTGAAATCAAATTTACTATTTCTATCTAGTCGAAAAATAGCTTAAGATTCTATACCGGAAATATCAATGAACCCCATTCTAGCCATTACTCAGGATACCCTGTTTTAGCTGCTAGGTCTATTTCTTAGTTTAAGATCTCTCTTACTAACTTTAATACATAAATTGGTAGATCTATTGGCTGATCCTGAGCTGCCATACATGCACAAATACCCTCGTTTAAAAAAATATTTTTGTTGTAGAAAGTCTCAAATTCAGGATCTTCCGCTCCACGGATTTTCTGGGAAACAAAGTCATAGGCATTCTGGGAAACAAAGTCATAGGCACGTAAGTTCAGAGCCAAGCCAACTACGCCAATAGCACTTATCCATAAGAGCATGGTTAATAGCACAACCAACTATTGGCTATATGATGTTGCCATGTCGTATATAGTCATCACTTATAATTACTCATACAATAAGATTAGCTATAAGACTAGTATTTTTTTCATCTTCTCTCTATCTCTTTCTTCACATTTATTGTATATGCCTAGGAGCACACGTATAGCTAGCCTCTTGCATTAGAGCTCACTCCGCTTACTTTTTTATGTCTCTCTCCTCCACATAGGCTTGCAATTTTGCCTATATGGAGGAGAGAGGCAGGAAAAGAGTGAAGGAGTGGTCTCTCATGCAAGAGTCAACATCTACGCTTGCTATTATGTAAGTTAAAGCATTTAATGGGAGGAAAGAGACAAAAAAAGGGGGAGGAGTATGCTCTGATGTAAAAGCATTTAATGGGAGGAAAGAGATAGAGAGAAAGTGAAAAAAAGTCATAACCTTACAGACAATCTTATAGCCAACTCTATTGTATGAATAATTAATAGTACTAAGTCTTGATGACATGGCATGTTTATATAGCCAGTAGCTGGCTGTACTATTAACCATGCTCTAAACCGGTGACAACACCCTCCATTTAACACTTTCCACTCTCTCCTTTTTTTTCCACTGAATCAATTCTAGTTTATTAGATTCTTGTTTAAAAGAATCAAAAAAGTTCAATCGAACTAATAACACATAAAAAATTCTAAGTAATAAAGAGAGCGTGTGTGCTAGTGACAAAAGAAGTGCAAGACGGTCTGGGAAGTGAGGGATGCCCTTCCTGGCTATCATGAGCGGTGAGGCAGGTACGGTTGGAGAAAAAGCAATGCTCCTTCGCCCCCATGAACCAGTTGACGTTTTACAAACGGAAGCTCTTATTTTCATATTTCTATATCCATTCTTAAACTATGAATCTAATCTTTTGAAAAAAAAAAAAGTTGTTATAAAATGGATGGAACCTAAAATCGATGAAATACCTAATAGATTAAGACTAAAAATTGTTAAATCAACTGCTCCTCCTGAATGGCTAGTAGTATCACTTAAGGGCGGATAGACTGTCCACCCAGTGCCGCTGCCCACTTCTACTAAGGCTAAGCTTAATAGGAGCAAGAGACTTGGTGGTTGCTGCTAGGCGCGGAGGTTGGAGCTCCCTCCTTGACCGCCAACTGGTACAAACTTGCTAAAAGCACGAGAGTAGATGTGAAAGAAGAAGATAGGGGATTGAGCTTCCAAGCAAAAGATCAAGGGTGAGCGCTTTGTTGCTAGAGCGCATGCGTTTTCTTGCTCCTTTCTATACGCTAATTCCCGACTGAACCTCAGTCTATAGTTTGACCTATCTTTCTGAAGTCTGGGTGAACTCAATCACCTTATGTCTTTGAATGGTGTAGCAAGCGACGAAATGCTTGGGGGAGTTGAAAATAAGGATAGATCAAGGGGGTGATGACACCAAGCACTACCGTTGTCGAGCCCAAGAGGACGGACTAGGGTTTTCACCACGGAGACCTGGCACCACGAAGGACGCACAACAACACCCCCAAGAGGCAAGCACCATCCGCAGGCATCGCTGTCACCAATGCCGGTGCACGGAGTTTTCGCTCGGACCCTTATAAGTGCCACACGCAGAACCAAAGTTGCCGACCCAACGTGCGAGTGGGAGGGGGGCTGCTGCCGCCAGAGCAAGGCCTCCAGATCCAGACTAGGAAGCCGCCACCACATAAGCCATGACGACACCAGAATCACTCGCCACCTCTCCCCTTACTACCCACCTAGCCAAGAGGAGATGCCACCAGCACCACTGCATCGTCGCTTGCTGGAGAGCCGACCGTGGAGTCCACCTTTCGAGAGCCACCGCCCTGGCATCCAAAACGACCTTTCACCGAAGCCATAACGCGTGAAGAGTAAAGCGTTGTTAAGCAATTCATTCGATTAGTTTCTCCTTCTGTTCCATGAGAGTATATATAGCTCTTTTGTCTTTGACTATATTGATTTAATAAATAAAAATAGCATTGGGTCTTTGCCCTACTCCACAGCTCACAAAAGGAAAAACTGAGCTGAGAAACCTTTCCTTGTTGGAAAAGAAAACGAACGTCCCCTCAAAAGAAAAACGAAAAGAAAAGGAACAAACGTATTGATGAAATGGATCTCAAATCGCGCGCCACGCGATCGTCTCCTCTGCATGCAGTACTCATCGGAAAGTAGTGCAAGTGTAAAACCAACACAAATAATTACGGGTTCATTCCGGTTCTCCAAGCGGCGGACGGCCGGAGTACGTCTGAACACGATGAGGTTTCGCACCAGAGAGAAAGCGTATAAATTCTGACGTACGGTACCCCTGCCTCAACGTGAATCTCCTCTGATCCTCCTCTCTCCCACTCCGGCCGGCCCTGCTGCTATATCCTCCATTGCTCAGTAAGCGTTCTGCACTTATTTTTCCGTTGTTCGACCTCATGGTTCTCACCTCGTATATATGTTTCTCACCGATCTGTCTACCGTTCGAGGCTAGCTTGTCGATCGGATATGGCGTTTGCTGGCATCTCCCTCGTCACCGCTGAGGGCAAGCTGTGCACCTCCACCGTGTCGCCCATCGACTCCCGCGCGGCCAGCGGGTACCACTTGCTCGCGGTAGAAGGCTTCTCGCGTACCAGAGACACGCCGCCGACCGGCCAGTACATCAGATCTCGTACTTTCTTGGTTGGAGGCCGCCGCTGGTATCTCAGGTACTACCCTAATGGCTATGACTCCAAGTGCGCTGGGTTTATATCGGTTTCTCTTGGCCTTGAGGACGACGATGATGAGAATAAACATGGCGACGGTGAGCAGCCGCGGTCCGTGAAGGTCCAGTGAACCATCTGTTTCATCGACCAATTTCAGTGGGATCAGTCAGTATACATCCATGAAAGAGAAATAGAAGACTTCGGTCTCAATCCAGTAATCTCAGATCGAGATTTCATAAGAAGATCTACGTTGGAAAGATCTTCGCATCTCAAGGATGACAGCTTCATCATCCGCTGCGACGTCATTGTACTTGACGTCAAGGCGGACATCAGCGCGGATGGCGGTGCTGGCACTATGGCTTCCTCGCTAATCCAAGTGCCACCGTCCGACATGCCAATCCATTTGAAGAATCTACTCCGGACCAAGGAGGGTGCTGACGTGACGTTTGAGGTTGCCGGCGTGAGGATCGCTGCGCACCGGTGTGTGCTTGCAGCCCGGTCTACGGTATTCAGAGCGCAGCTGTTCGGCGACATTATTCAGGGCTCTACCGTGAAGATAGACGGCATTGCAGCGAAAGTGTTTAGGAGCATGCTTGATTTCATCTACACCGACACAGTACCTGACATGTCGGATTGGGACGACGTGGAAGAGGAAGCCGAAGAGGGAAAAGACGTGGAGGAGGAAGCTGAAGAGAAGGGACACATATCGCCCAAATATATAATGTGGCTGCTTCAGTTGCTTGAAGCTGCTGATAGATACGGTCTCCACAGGCTCAAGTCGATTTGCCAAGAGCAGCTGTCCCTCGGCATACAACTGAGCTCTGTGGTGGGCATTATTGTTTTAGCCGAGCGAAGGGGTAGCCGCTGGTTGAAGGAGGAGTGCTTGAAGTTCATCAAAACTCATACAAGCTTGCACAAAGAATTCACGGCTGAGGAAGTTGAGGAGATGACCAGAACCTGCAGCCCCACAGTTCTGAAGAAGCTCATCTACAAGTTTGCTGCCTGAACTTCTCAAGAAAACCTATGCACTGGTTGCTCTTAAATATATTTTCATTTCTTAGTATATACTCCCTCCGTCCCAAAATAAGTGTCTTAACTTTGTACTAACTTTAGTACAAAGTTGTACTAAGGTTGAGACACTTATTTTGGGACGGAGGGAGTAAGAGTTAATGTATGGTCAATTTGCACTATCCGACCCTAGATGAAACTGCCACATTTCTAGGGGTCTTACTTCGCGAGTCATAGTCCAGTAGCTATGTATGCTACGGTTCAACTCTGTATTCATGTGATGCAGTGATCTACTACCTACAAGTATTTCGGTTCAGAGGGAGTAATAGTGTATTTTTTTTCATGTGTCTTGTTTTCCTTCTTTGGTTCCTGGATCTGCGTTTAATTGTTGTGCATGCATGCGTGCATGGACGACCTGCTAATACGACCGGCTGCAATCGATGTCAAAACACACCTGCAGAGTGCAATTCCGCAGCATACATGCATGTTCCCTGCTGCTAAGGCGTTCTGGTCATGGCGAACGACGACTCTGGTAGGAGCCCTGTGTAGTGCTGCGACAAATCGTGGACCGAATCTGCTCTTGATTTTGATTGACTTGTGAGTTTGGAGTAATTTCACTTAGGTTGGGTGGAGAAAACAAGCCTTGTACGGTTTCACATTTTTGTGTTTGAGTTCATGCATCAATCAGTTCGACCAACTTGAGAAAAATAAATTGTATTTGTTAGAATCAAGAGAGCGTGATTTCTAAAGAGGAATTTCAGAGTTTCGATGGAGCTGGATAGTGTGTTTAACTGAGAAAACGTTGGACCAGGCCGAACTATGTTTATCTATCGTCCTCACTGGGCCTGGCCTAGCCAACTAACTACTCCTGGTGAATTCAACGCAACTCGGCACTTGACGTTCAGGCTCCATGGCCTGGCCATGCCCTCGCCTCACACTAGTACAGTACAGCACATTCCACGACGTTGGAAAAACGCAGCCGCTGACGCGACTGAGCTCGGCTCTCAGCCCTCGCTCCCCTCCCCTCGCCATAGTCGGGCGCATGCATGTGCCTGCCACATGACACCACGAGCACGAGAAAACTGCATGCACCAAAGAAGACCCAGACCAGTTCTCCCTCGGCTGCTTGGCGCTCGCTCGTCACCCGTCAGCGTCAATGCCATCGGTGACGCGCGCGGGCGCAGAGGCCCGGCAATTACCCCGGCACCTGCCTGAATCGGACGAGATTTTCTGTCTGATCCCACGGATTGGCCCCTGCCTGCCAATGGCGCAGCGAGGGAGCGAATACGGCTTGTTCAGTGCTGGTTGGGTACAGGGTACGTACCCAGCTCCTGTGCTCCGCACGCAGGTCAGGTCATAAGTGCTCCCACCCCACCTGCTGCGTACTTCGGGTGCCGAGATTCATAGCCGTGTAGTAGCACTCTGCATTTGGTCTGCTCGCGGGGCGAAAGGTCAGCTTGTTAGTACCACTCATCATGGTTAATAAGTCTCGGCTGATACGCGGGATAGGTACTGCGTCGTGCAATGAGCGAGGGATTGCAGCACCCGAGATCCACTGCTCTCTATATTTAAACATTTTGAAATTTGTATTTTTGAAGTTTCAAAAAAATGTGAAATTTTTCGTGGGGATACATATACACATTCCGAATACCCGTGGCAAGTTTTGGTAGAAATCTCGTTTTGTTTTGGGCTATAGAAAAAAAAATCTGACACGAAAAGGTGTTCCATTTTCTGTCAGAAATTTCTCTTTTTTGTATTTCCCAAAATAAAAAGTATTTCTTTTTCAGCTTTTTACCGGGCCTTAGGAATGTGTGTATGCATTCACGTATTTGATATAAGATTTTTGGAAGCAACGAAACTGTGTTTTTCAAAAATTTCATATACCAGGAGCCCTGGAGCCCGGTAGCTGCAACCACTTTTCGGTCGTGCAATGTTGTTCGCATCTTCAGCTACTCAGAGCAACTCTAGCAGATTCGTCATGCTCCATTCGTTCTTTTATATAAGGTATATTTATTTTTATCCAAAAAAAAGATATATTATTTTTTGATAAAACTTCACAATGTAAGATGCATTTCTTCTAATTTCTAAAAGGATGTGGCTAGGTCTCAGTCGACTGAGACTTAAGCAAGTCTAAGTCAAGTGACATAACATGTAAGAAGGAAAGAAAAACGTAATAGGAAAATTTTGCATGGATCTCCACGTAATATCCCACAGATATAGCATCGACTAAGACTTGAGACTTGGTTAAGTCTCGATCGATTGAGATTTAGCAATCCCGTTTTTAGCATTTTAGAAAAAAGGAAAGTATCACTTCTATGATTGCATGAATCTCTCCTTGTAAAGAAAAAAAGAAAAATATCTCTCTCGATTGCATGTATATCTTACTTTTCTAGGCTAAATGATTTACTTGCCACTAATGAATGACTTAGTCAATGTTAATTTTGTCGTAACTTATGTATATTTATATACCTTGATCACCATGCGAGTATCTATGATCGTCATCCATCATATGAAACGCTTCATATGAAAATAGAAGCCACGACAGGTGTACGAAGAGCCTTCGTAATGTACCCTTTATTTTTTTTCATTTTCTTCAAAATGCAAGGGCAATTTAAGCTCAAATCATACATACCAAACGCATGTTTCATCATGATAAATTAAGGGTTCCGATAACGCCCACATGTGTTGGCGTTAAAGGGTCTGGCCACACGTTTCATGTGGTATCTAAGAGAATCAGTCCACATGTCTACGTGTGGGCAAAACAAGTAATGCCCACACGCCCGGTCTTTTGCCTCGCGGTCCCTCTCACATGCCTACATGTGGGCAAAATAGATAACGCCCACACGCCCGTACGTCCGGCCTCCTACCTCACGGTCCCGCACGCCCCACGTGACAGTCATCACGCGTCCCTGAAGTTGCCATGGTCCGGACCCTCTTCCATGTTCGTTTAACTGCAGTTACCATGTTGCTGAACTACAGTTGCCATGGTTGCTCAACTGCAGTTGCCATCTCAGGTCAAGTGCCAGATGCCATTTTTGGACAACTGCAGCTGTTGACATGTATGGTCTGGTCTACTACAGTTGCCACGATTCGAAAACTTTAGGAATTGCCACCTACTAACACTAGGCAGTTGCCATGTAGCACTACAAAAAGACACGGCAAAAAAACATGTTCGGGTAAAGAGAGAGTTGCCATCTGCTTACAAGCACACTAGGGCAGTTGCCATGTACCCCTGCAGAACACATGGCAACTGACAGCTTTGGGTATTTGAAAACTTTAGGAGTTGCCACCTACTAACACTAGGCAGTTGTCATGTAGCACTACAAAAAGACATGGGAAAATAACATGTTCGGGTAAAGAGAGGGTTGCCATCTGCTTACAAGCACACTAGGACAGTTGCCATGTACCCCTGCAAAACACATGGCAACTGACAGCTTTGGGTGTGGGCGAGGAGACGGGCGTGTGGGCGAACTGATAAACGCCCACACACCAGTCCCTCTGCGTGCGTGAAAACTGGCGTGTGGGCGAACTGCTAAACGCCCACACACCAGCCCCTCCGCGTGGTGAAACGGACGGCGACCGGATGAATGCCCACACACCAGCCCAGTCCGACGTGGCATAAAAAATCTGGCAAAACATGCTAAGATTCGTGCAAACACAAATGGACGTTGATCCATGCGTGTGGGCGAGATGCAAACGCCCACACGTGTGGGCGTTATCTTTTTCGTAAATTAATAGAAATATAATGAAACTATAATGGTGGTGGTCAATATCCGTCGCATTAGGCTGCTCGTAGTGGAGAGTATCATAAGTTAGTATCACACATATGATATTACCTCTGTAATGCATAATATTATATATTAGTATCATATATGGCTTTATTTATTTATTTATTTGCAAAAAAAATGACTTTATTTATTAACATGCAAAATGTATAGTAGTATATCATTTATTATGATACGGTAGATATCATACTAAACTCTCTTTTTGTTAATTTAATTCTATGTCAACTCATTAAAATTGCCTAGTTCACATGATACTCTCATTACGGGCAGCCTTATATATAATTAGCAACTTCAAATGTCAACTTCAAATGTCGTTAAACGACATTGCTACCTAGACTACCTACATTACTCGGTGGTGTGCGCCGTCTAGTCGCCGCCCTTCACGTTGGACATCATCCTCCTCCTCCAGGCCGAAATATCCTCCATCGAGGCGTAGGGGTCAGACTCGCGTGCAGCAGCCACGAGCTGCCACTGCTCCTCCTCGTCGGCGAATGCAGACCAAATGATTCACGCCTCATTGTGAGCTTGGAGGGCGGTGAGCTCAAGCACCACTGCCACCGCCATGACCAACGACACGTGGCTGGAGTAGACTTTATTTGGCGCCGCCACTGCCACGCTAGAAGGGTCGATGCAGCGGGCAATATCAACCCTACCTAATTAAAAAAATCCAAATCCATGAAATCTACAAGTCCATCGGGTAGATCGAGGCATCCCTGCACTCCCACATAGGCAGAGCCACGAGAGGTTGGAGGAGGACAGGGTGGTGACCCACTAGCAGAGAAGAGGTGGTGGAGATGCGCACCCTGAGCCTGAGATGGCCTTTCTTAGGGTTGGGAGAGGAATGGTTAGGAAAAATAACTTGTAATCTTGTTCAACGTGTCCCTTCTAGTGATACACAATACTCTGTCGGGAGGGTTTATTGAGCCTCCTTGTATTTTGGGTCCTCCAATTTTGACCATAACTTATACTAAAATATAAACTATATGTCATAAAAATTAAATGTGGGAACTATATTTTGAATACAAATTCAACAGTATACTTTTTATAGCATGTATCTTATATTTGGTTAGTCATATAGATGGTCGAAGTTTGACCAAAATATGAGGGGGTCTAATAAACATGGATGGAGGAAGTACATGAAGCATTTATGTACCATATGAAGAGTGTGTATTTTGTTCTTTTTGCAAATGAAGAATGTATGTCCATTGTCATACTTAAATGGGAGATTTCCCAGAAGAAAACACTTACTTAAAAGAGTACAAAAGTGTGCGTTTTAAAAAAGTTAAACTGTTCGCTGAGCAAGGTGAGCTTAGTTTGTGGTTGATGAGTTGTTTGTGCTAAATTTTTCTATAATTTATCCTGAAGATTAACCATGTGCAAAAGCTAGCTATAGTTGGGCCTTTACCTTGGAAGTGACGCAGGAAAGTTATTTAGCCAGGGTGAAAACTGATTCGCCAAAAAGAAAAAGACCAGAGTGGAAACTCTCTCTTAAAGAAAATGTGTCTTTCCG